>VDFB02292836.1:0-34172 GCA_007258455.2 Sequoia sempervirens | reverse complement strand
TAGATTAGAAACCTAATGAACCATAAAAATAAATCTATTATATTGTTTAAAACATAGGATAGGACATGCAAAAATATACAAAATAATTACCATAACACATAATGATTTCACAATAGAGATTCTTATGATCCTCCAAAAAAATTGTCATGGATGAGATGAAAGATAACACATTCTATAATTTTTATTAAACTTAACATGTGCTGACCTATTTGAAAAATATTTCTCAAAATCTTCTTTGAAGATGAAATTATATTGTTTCTATGTAAAAAATTAATTATAAAAACTATTTCTAAAAAGTTTCTCTCAAGATGAAACTATATTGTTTCTATGTAAAAAGTTAAGGATGAGAATTATTTCTTTTTAATATTTGACATAAATATGGTTGGAAACATAGTACACCCCATTTATGTCAATTAGATGAGTTTATGGTGAACATTTGAGCTTGATCCAAGAATGATGAAATTGCCTCTTCACTGTGCCCAATGATCAAGGTAATTCTTCATGTTAAAGGTGGATAAATTGCCTAGGAATGATAAGGGGAAAGGTTTTCCACCCAAGGTCGGTATTTATCAATCATGAAAATGTTGGGAAAGTGAGAGTTTGGGAGCTTAAAGGTGGTTATTTCTCTAAGGTTAAGACAAAAATTCTCATCAACTAGTTTGATTAAAGAAATAAAAATATGGCAAGGTTAAAGCGATACAACATATAGAAAAAGGGATAAAATAAAAAAATAGCATATCACAAGGTCAAATAGATCTACAAAGGGAAAATATGACATACAATCTAGGACAATGCTAGGTATAGAAAGAAAGAGATTGAAAAAGAATTTGAATCATACATGAGAAAAGATGACTAAAATGAGTACCAAATACAACAAAGAAATCTATAAAGTATGTAATCCATAATCTTATAGATGATAAACATTCTAAGAGTGATATATAACATGAGGATGATAAAATAGAAAGTTATTGTGTTTCCTTAATATGAAATTAATAAATAGCACTATACAATTGAATCAAATTTAGGACATGTGAATCACCATTTTTCTGAAATCTTTTGTGAGAGCACAAATTTTTATTATTAATTCCACATCCTAATTTGAATAATATAAGTTTCAAACTCAAAGCATCATAAATGGAGTGGGATTCATTTTTTTTTTTTGCTAGGTAAAATGCTGCTAGGGGCAACACCTTGTATTGATTTTCAAAAGATGATTACATGAGTTTCAACTTTCCAAAAAACATCCCTGCAGGCCTTCTCTGTCAAAGTGAACTTCCTTTAAAAGCTTTCCCACCCATATTTTCATGCATTTACAAAATTCATTATAAAAATAGCCTAGATTTTAGTACAGGCATTACCATGACTCGGGACTGAATCGAACTACCCTATTTATGATACTATTGATTTTCATAAAACATCTAAAGAACTACTAATAACATACCCAAATAGAAATTATCATTCATCATCATCATCTAACTCTGAGTGATTCAGGTATGCCATGCACTATGCTATCACCAGGCAATATGCTCAACATTTTTGGTGCCCTGGGATTTTTTCCTTTTCCTCCAGGTCCTTGGGTCATTCACATGCCATTCTTGTCCTTCTTTGAGGTCCCAATCATCATCACCACCCACAAAAATTTCCTCTACCAGGCCTTTGTCCTCCACATATCTCATTTCCCAACCACAAGGAAGATTGGTCGTCATCTTTGCTGCCCTGAGGAGGAAGGAAATGTTTCTATCCCTTTCATCCCACAATTTTTCAAATCCTTCAGGGTTGATGGTTTGAACTAGAGGAAACCTCATTACCTCTCTCCCTCTCATTTGCATCATATAGTAGTTTTGTGGCATGGGGATTTGTCTATTCTAATCCACATTATCTAACGCCGCATCAATGTCACCCAGCCCTGCGTGCATGAAGACCATTTGGGTCAATTTTTTGCCCATCTCCTTTGAGACTCCCATGTGCAAAAGGACTACAAAGAACATTGCCAAAATCTTTGTGTTTGGTCTGGATCTGTGATATGCCCTAAGAAACTCTCTCCCAACCACCTTCTTGGTTTCCCAGAGAATAAGTGGATGGGTCGAATACATCAGCCCCTGAAGCCGCTTATCAGTTATTTCCCCTTCGAAGGCCTGTTGTTGCTTCGTTGTGTCCAACGCTAGCGACATTTCCATTTTACCACTCACCCACAACTCGCGTTTCTAGAATTTTCTATCACTACTTCATTTTTTGCAAATGCAAATGTGATAGACTACTCCTTTCTTTGCCTTTTATTGACAAGGGCCTTAATTTATCATAATTCAATTTCCTCCTTTCGAGTCCTTTAGAGTGTGCCTAGGTGCTACCACCTTGGTAATGGTACATAATCACATTAATACTTAATAATCTGGCCTCCAACCCATCTTTAACAAACTTCAAATTTTTTTTATTTTGCATATGCTTGATCTCATAATAATGACCCATGTCTTATCAAGAAGAATGCCTGGATATTGATTTTATTGCCATGTGATTTATTTCACCACCAACACTAAGTCTATTTCCAGAGCCTTTCCATCGCCGATCGATGGATTTTTCCTACCTGGTGATTTCATATGCATTTTTTGCTAGCTCATCTGCCTTAACATTTCCTTCCCTATAGATGTGACTAATTTTGAAGTCTTTGAACCCATTTGTCAACTTCTTGACCTGCTACAATAGATGATTTAGTTTCCAATTAGGGGTGTAGCCTTTTCGAATTGGATTGATCATTATCATCGAGTCACCTTCCAAGTGAATCTGTTTTAACCCTAATTCTAGACCCAGCTGAAGGCCAATTGCTGCTGCTTTAAATTCAGCTTCATTTTTTATGCAAATACCCAGCGGAATGGATTTTTTTGTGAAGATTCTACCCTGCGAGTCCCTTGCAATACATCCAGCCCCACCTGGACCAGGGTTTCCATGACCTGCTCCATTAAAGTTCACCTTTACCCACCCTAGCTTCGGTTCTTTCCAGGCTACTTCTGCTCTCTTTGCCTTGGTGGCTTGAGTTGAACTGTTTCCATTCAAAAGAGGTGGCTTGAGGCTGGGAAATTTTTTGATTAGGAAGTCATGGCAGTTTGTGTATATTTTTTGTTTTCTCTCCTCGCTCTGAGCATCCTCATTAACCAGCTCAACTATGGGTCTTTCAATTTTATCCTATAACCTGTTCTTGTTCAATTCTTTCCCCTATAACATTCTCTTATTTCTTTCCTTCTACAGTTCCCAAATTACTATGGATGGTGTTATCTGCTAGATTCCTCCAAAGACTGTTTTGTTTCCTTTTTGTGGCCACATCTTGAACCATGTTGAGAGATCCACTGGTATAGGGAATTGTAGATTTAACTTGTCTCTCACTGCACTCCAACACTCGTTTGCATACAGACAAGTCAAAAGAAGGTGGTTTGTTGTCTCCTCATGTTCTTAACAAAGGGAACATCTTCCCGAGCCTTGAATTAAAAATATGGCTAACCTATCCTCTGTGAGAATTCTCCTTTGTATTGCCAACCATGCAAAAACACCAGCCTTGGGGAGGCATTTCTTCCCCTAGATCAGTTTACATGGCCAATCTTGCAGAGCAATAGTTAGCTCTTTTGCTTTGTAGCCTAGTTTCACCTTGTATGTTCCTATTGTAGATCCACACCATCTAACCTGATCCTTATCATTGGATGGCACAAAAAACCTCTCTTTGAGGATCTTTTTCAGCACATCTTTTTTTGCTTGTGGGGCATTCAGTGTTTGTAATTCATTCCAACACCAGCTGGGGCCTCCTTGATTGGTAATCTTTTTTCCAAAGTTGGCTACCTTATTCCCCCAAAGCCTTACTGTCTCTTCTTTTATTTCATCTAAACCCTAAGTGTTGCCAATGGGAGGTTTCCCACACCAAGAGTCATTCCAAAATGCAGCACTATTTCCATCCCGCACTTCCCATGTTACATGATTTGGTATTATGTTTTGGCATTCCACAATGAAATTCCAAATTGTTGATCCTCTCGGGGGGTTCACTATTTTGAGGATTCTTGTCGGTTTATCTGAGTCTAAGTACTTTCTTCTTATGATTATGACCCATCTTTTCTCCCCTTTTGTGTTAATATCCCATACCAATTTGGCCCCCATAGCTTGATTCATGATGGATAATTGTCTTATCCCTGCTCCTCTCCCTTCCTTGGGTGTACAAATCTTGTCCTAGGCCACAAGGGGAAACTTATTATGGTGCCCTATACTACTCAAAAAGAACCTCCTGAATATTTGGGTGAAAGCTTCTTCTATTTCTTTTGGGAGTTTTAGAGATGACATTAAGTATACTAGAATGGTTGATAATACATATTTGGTGATCAGAAGCCTGTTAGCCGATGATATCCATTTAACTTTCCATGTTCCCAGTTTATTCTTATAGTTGTTGATTAGATTCTCCTAGTAGCAGTTTTTGTTCATACCAGCAAAAAGTGGGATTCCCAAGAAGCGCCTTGGTAGTGTGGAAACTTTTAAGTTCAAGATTCTGGCTATATCTCCTTGCAAGCTTGGTTGTGTATTTAGGAAAAAGATTTTTGATTTACCCTAGTTGATGCTTTGACCTAATGCTCTACAATAGTCATCCAAAAAAAAATTGATCACTCTTGCTTCCCTTCTACCAGCCTCGCCCATGAGGATTGTGTCATTTGCAAAGGGGAGGTGAGTTGAGGGCTCCAATCCATTAGTTAAATGTACCCCTTTCTATTTTCCTTCACTCCTAAGCCTTTTGATTCCTCTTCCAAGAAATCACCTCCAAGGTATTTAGCAAGATCTAGTTGGTGAAATTTTAATGACCCCGCAACTAAATCACACACCATATTAGTAGAGTGAATCTACTACTTTATTGCCCTCTTTGTAACAATGTGTGAGTTGGTAAGAGTCAAAATATTGTATAGCTTTCAATCCTTATTCTATAATGGTGTTAAGCATGTCCAACTAACTATATTTTCTTGCTTGCATGCATTAATTATAATCATGGAATCCCCCACAATACAAATAAGTTTGATACCTAATGACTTTTCCAATTTCAATCGTACAAGTAGTGCTTGTGCTTCATCCTTATTATTTGTGACATCTAGAATTTTTATTGATAGAGCACTAATAATGCTACATATGTGGTCTTGGAAGATTGGTTTAACATTGAGAAGAAGATTGGTGGATGTATGGTAGATGATGTTACTATGGTGTTGTCATTGATGTCAACATTGTAGTGATGTCTACATTGATGCATAGTTGATTTTTGGTAAGCATGATTGAATATGGTGTTGTCAGTGATGTCAACTCATTGCATAGTTGAAGAGGTTTTTTTCCAGAGAAGATCAAATGCGTTGGATAAATTTTCTAAATTTGAAATGTAGTTTTCAGTGTTAAGAGAACCTATTTTGTGGTCTAAATTTCTCCACCATGAAGAATCTTGTCATGCAATTCTAAGATAAATTTGGTGTACCTTGGAGGAATCTAAATCCAAAATTTCAATCCTTGAAGTCCTCTGTAGTTGAAGTTAGCATTGACAACACTTATATTGCTCAGGATATGGTAGAGTTACAGTGACAAATTGGAATACTTTGCATTCCACTGCAGATGATTGTTATGATATATGATTTTTAGGATGTGTTTATAGGTGTTAGAAGTGTATGCTCCAAGTCGCAAGTATTTTGGAAGTTGGCATGTTGTGTTGTGAATAAACAATTGGTTTATTCCATTGTTGCTTCACCAACGGTGCCAACCTAAAGGGTTTGAGGTCATGTGGAATTAAAGAATGTATTGATTGTACTTATGAGAGTGATTACAGTTCATGCCAACCTATTTTTATCTCTCACACATTTTATGTTATTTTTCAAGGTGTGTGTGATTGATTCTTTAGTCGACTGGGTATAAGGATGCACGGTACATCATTTAGGTTGAGCTAATTTATGTTTTTATCGGATGTGATATATATACAAGGTTAATTCCTTATGTGAAGAGTGTGATGTGATGTATGAGATGTGATACAATTAAGTGTACAAGATCTGAAGTAGAGTACAGTGCAAAGAGGTTGATAAGTGGAGAAGAATGAAGTGTGGTAAGTCAATTTAGAAGGCTTAATTGGAATAGTCTCTAGCATATTGTAGATTCATTGTATCAGTTCAATCTCTTGTAGTAAGCCACCCTCTTTTATATCTTGGAAGTGAGCCATTCCTTCTATTATTTGGATAATGGGTCCTACAGGCAGTGAGTCCACCTAGTATTGAACCATTTTGTATTATCTTATAACTAGTTATAATATATTGTGAGCTAATCCTCATTGTGGTTTTTCCCTTTTTAGGTTTTCCATTCTTGTGTTCTTTGATGTGATGCATTATTTATATGTTCCTTTCTATTACTGTAAGTTTAATGTGATGCATTGAATGGATATTTAAAGTTGATGAAATTAATGAATTTAAGTGAATACTGATTCACCCCCCCTCTCAGTATTCTGGGTGTTCAACAATTGGTATTAGATCTTGGTTCCTTCAATTGGCTTGATTGTTGAGGTAGATCTTAGAGGTTGAACACATGAATACAAGGAAGTATCCCATTCCTCCAGAAGAGATAATCCCTAAAGGGTTTATTGAAGAAGATTGTGAAGTTGACATGGAAGGAGAACTCAATTCACTTCTTGAGTAGAAGCTAAGAAGATATATCTGAAAAAGGATCTTAGTGATGTGGAAAAATGTTTTAAGAAGTTTAAAGAGAAAACCAAGAAAGCTACAGGAGGGTATGTGTAGGATCATGATGGGCCAAAAACTAGCAATATGATGGGTATTTGTAGGGTATGTGGCTGACGACTTTTTTTTAACCCAAAATTGATGAAATGAAAAGGGTTTTTAAAGGAGATTCTCAGCTTTCCACAAATATAAATTATGCTTTACTTTTAATTTAATAAATAATTATTATTCATTTTCTATTTGAATTAGGACTAAAGTGTTGATTGATAGGTGATTGAAAAACATCTATAGCTTTCAAACGGTATCACATTTTTTGAATCCAAAACATGCATCACATTCTATGTTTCACATACTATAGCATTAAAAAATGAAAAATTGAATTTCATGAAGTTTTAGCCAAGTTAAGGTGGTCAGACATAATTTTTTTTATATTTTTTAAAATTGTAATAAAAAATTCATAATTAATTATTTACTTGGAAAAAAATTACAAAAAAATAGCATCACATCCAAACATGAGTCCTCTACTCTTTTAAAATCTTATAAAAATATTATCATTTTATTGTGGTTAGGGTGGTCAGAACAAACACCTACTTCATATTTTTTCCTTGAAATTTAAGTACTACTGCATTGAAATTTCAAATTTTCACCAAATAATTTAAAAAAAAAAATAAACCTAGTAATTTAGAAACTACATTCAATTTTCTACAGATTCTATTCTTACATATTTTTGAAATAATATAGATAACTTATTCAAATTTTTACGTCAAGATGTCTAACTCTGATTTTTCTAATTTTTTTGCCACTTAAGGGCCTATTTTTTCCATGATGATCTTGCACATGCCCAGGAAAAGACAAAGAAACAAATGAGCATCTCAAGCAATCTAATGAGACTATCACCAATCTGAAAGTGTAAGTTGAAGAAGGAAAAGGAGTTGAAGACTACTTGAATGCTAAGCTAAAAGATAAATGCAAAGAATTTTCAAAGCTTGAACAAGAGATTGGAATTTTTGGATTAGATTTGGAGAGAGCAAAGGTTCAAGAAGAGCTCCACACTACTCGATGAGATGATTGCTAGATAGAAGGATTTTAAGGAAAAAGAAGGATTAGGGTTTGAGAAAGGAGAAAGTTCAAAGACATATTAGAGCCCAAACAATGTTGAGAAGAAGGATGACAAGAAGAGCAATGTCAAATAGGTTTGAAATGAGAAGAAATATTTCAAAAGGCCTCCTATTAGACAACCTAATGCATAAAGGTATTTATCTTTCAATGGTTATTGTTATTCCTGGGTATGTGCAGGATCATGATGGGCCAAAAAGTGGCAATATGATGGGTATTTGTAGGGTATGTGGTTGGTGAATTTTTTTTAACCCAAAATTGATGAAATGAAAAGGGTTTCTAATGGAGATTCTCAGCTTTCCACCAATATAAATTATCATTTACTATGAATTTAATAAATAATTATTATTCATTTTCTATTTGAATTATAATTAAAGTCCTGATTGATAGGCTGATTGAAAAACATCTATAACTTTCAAATAGTATCACATTTTTGGAATCCAAAACATGCATCACATTCTATGCTTTGCATACTATAGGATTTAAAAAAGAAAAATTGAATTTCATGAAGTTTTGACCAAGTTAAGGTGGTCAAACATACGAGTTTTTAAATTTTTTTAAAGTTGTAATAAAAATTCATAATTAATTATTTACTTAGAAAAAATTACAAAAAATATGCATCACATCTGGACATGAGTCCTCTACTTATGTATAAAATCTTATAAAAAAATATTATAATTTTATGTGAGGGTGGTCAGACAACACCTACTTCTTATTTTTTTCCCTGAAATTTAAGTACTATTATATTGAAATTTTAAATTTTCACCAAATAGATTTTTCTTGTTTTAAAATAAACCTAGTAGTTTAGAAACTACATTCAATTTTCTACAGATTCTATTCTTACATATTTTTGAAATAATATAGATAACTTATTGAATTTTTTATGTCAAATTTCCTAACTTTGATTTTTCTAATTTTTTTGCCACTTAAGGGCCTATTTTTTCCATGATGATCCTACACATACCCTCCTACAATAAGTTTTTACATAAATTTGTAGAGTATAGAAGAAAAATGAATCATAATATTTAATCATTTTCTGGTTAGTGCTATGCATGTAATAGATTTGGTCATAGAGCTAGTGAATGCAAAAAATAGATGATAAATGGTCACAAAGTGGCATGATGTTTCAATCTTTCAATGGCTACTATTATGCATGCAATGGATTTGGGCATATGGCTAATGAATGAAGATATAGAATGGATAGAAGTGACTTGTTAAAAAATGTGTCACTGATTACAAATGAAACAAATCAAGACACAGTAAAGTTTTACAGAAAAAAGAATGTGAAACCATTTGTTTGGAAAAAGAAGGCTAATCCGATAAAGAAAAAGGATCTAGTTGAGATGGAGAATGAAATGAACAAGACCTAGAAAGAGAAAGAAGAGAGAAAAGTGAGGAAAACAAGGTGATTTGATAGCTGTGGACAACTTTTTCATTTTCCTTTCTACCTTGGTCCAAACATCTATACTTTTTGGAGGTTTTTTTCAAAGATAGTACAAAGTGAGGAAAACAAGAAGGTGATTTGATTGAAGGAAAATAGGTAATCCAAAAGTTGGGTCTTTAAATATAGTAAAAAATGAAAACAAAAAAATCAATAAAAATAAGGATAAGATTAAGTAAAGGTAGAAAGGTAATCTGAAAGAGGTTCTCAAGTGCATTTGAGATTGGTGATCTAGATCAATGGGTTAAAAAATGTACTCCTTAAGTTTACGCACTAGGACAATAAGGAAATTGCTTAAGTCCATCAATGCTATATATGGCTTGTAACATCAAGTGAGATTGCAAAAAGGTTATGTGGTGCTAGGAACATGTGAAAAGTTGATGTAATTTGGATGTGAGGGATGATGTCTTTTCCTATATTTCTCAAACTATTCAACACTGTACATTAACAAATCTAAACACTAATGAGTATTCAACTATATTGGTATTGATAGATCAAAGGGATGGATGTGAATATACCAAAGTTGGTGTTCTGCTCAAATAATGTATAATTAGGAGCTAATTCTAGATCGACTCATGGTGGATCAAAGAAAGAAATAAAATAATGAGAAACATCAAGTCTAGTAGAGTAGTTTTATTTTTATTTCATATGGCCTTTGAGTTGCTTTTATGGATTTCAATTACATCTCATATATTTGTATGTTTTTTTAAGTTACATTTTTCTTTTTCTTTTTTCATTTATAATGCCTTCCCAATTATCTAACCCAATGCAAGGAGTAAAATGCAACTACTCATCACCAAAGACTAGACCAAGTGGATATGAAAATTGATCCATTTGTGCATATTTGTATGCTTCTTGTCACTAGATACCCAATCAAGGAAGGGATGGGATACATATTGACTCATGAGGATATAAGAGTCACTATGAAGTTTTTAATATTAGAAGTAGAAGAGATGAAATACTGGGACCTTATTATGGACATAATATATAACATACATGTGAGAAAGGATAAAAGAAGGTTGGTAATTAAAGTGTATGGATGGTTCAAATATATTGAGAATATATGATTAAAGTAAATGAAATATTCATAGCATTTGATAATAGAGAGAAGTTGAAAGTTTTGTTATACCTTGGGCTAAAAAATAGTTTTCGGTGAAACTATTTCACCCAAAAATACTTGCAACATACATTGTACAAAGAGTTTTGGCCAAAACGATTTTTTGCAAAATTACTAAATTGATATAATTTTATATTAAAATCTAAATTTCTCTATCTTTGAAATTCCTATGAGAAACATTAGAAAAGACATCATCAACATGGGTAAAGGAATTACAAGGCATTGAGTCATCATGAGTAGTGACAAAGTCAATAAAAAGATTAAAAAGTTGTGCTTGTTATAAGAGAATAATTAGAAAGAGACACATATAGGTAAGGTAAGGGGGTATATAAGATTTCATAATGTGATTAAAGAGAAAGGAAAACATAGGAACATGATTAGAAATAATTATAAGGAAAATAGAATGTGAAATCGAAATATGTATGAATTATGATATGGAATAAGATACACATTTGAACAAGAGAAAACAAAATTGAAAGAAAAAAATCAACTCAAATATTATTTAGTTCTAATCTAGAGATAAATTCGATGTATAGGTGTAAGTCAAATAGGTCGATCAAAATTAACGATAGAAAGATTATGTTTCCCTTAATTTTATGTGTGTGTTAATTGTTTATGTAAATGAGTACATTATTATTCCTATTTAAGTATTTTAAATACATAAAAGAAAACAATAATAGAAGATTCTAATACTTGGTTTTGACATATGTAAAAAAAAGAAAAATAGGAACATTTTTATATGGAACGTAGGAAGTAGAAAATAATATAGAAATGGAATAAATACACATGGAAACACTACCTAGGAAACATTGTAATCTAATTCAAGGTAGTTTGAAAACACTCTAAATCAATTTATTAAGTTTACATGATTAGGACCTTACTATAAGCAATAGGTGCACCCAACATGGAGGAGAATATTAGGATCACAGAGAAGTTGTTGAGGTAATATGATTATAATATTGTTTGGGTATATTCAAAACTAGATTTTGATCAAAAATTATTTGAATGAAAGTTGAAATATAGTGCAAAAAGTGTGGCAGAAAACTAAAAAATACATTTCCAACTAATCGAAATACATTAAAGAGTTTTCTAGAAAGTTCAAATTTTGAAAGATATAGCTAGATTTTTATTAAGGAATTGTTGAAAATAGAACCAAAAAACCACCAAGAGGCTCTAGAAAAAAATTCATTAAAATTCTAAGGTTGGGACTTCACTACAAGAAAGTGGTGCATCCAACCTAGAGAAGAAGTATTGGGCACACCTATGCTAGAGAAGAATTGATTATCTATGCTCAATGTTGTGCCTAATCTAAAGGATAATTCTAGGTTTGCACCTATTGCTATATAACCAGTCTAAAGAAGTAACAAGATGTGCCTAGGTTTTGTTGAATGAAAAAGACACTTGAGAGGAGGGGGGTGAATGAATTGCATCAAATTAAAACATTAAAAACCTCAAAAATAATTAGATCTGGAACATGCATTCATTAAACCCTTAATCTATTGTAATGTTTAAACATGAAAACAAGATAATAAAGATTGAAATAACCAACACCATACACAAAAGAACACCATATTTACGTGGAAACCCCTAGAAGGTAAAAATGCGGTGAGGATTGGCTCACTTGATATATGTAATTGCAAAACTGGTAGAAAGAGGCTCACTGCTAGAATAGGACACACTCTCCAGAAAGGCTCACAACTGAAATAGAAAGAAGAAAGAAGATGAAGTGTTATAGAGATAATACAATATCAATGCAACAACGAATCCACCACAACAACTTTAACAACACTTGAAGTCTTCATGTGATCAAGATACCTCTAGCTCATTGCATTCAACAATCTTGCATTATAGCTCACACTGCATTTCACACTTCTCCACTTAATTTCACATCACAACACTCAAATCTATTCCACACACCATATCACATCAACTCACCTTACATTTATACCATCCTCAACTTGAAAAACATCTTTCAAATCGGCTACACTCACCTTACACTTTAAAAATTAAAAATAGGTTGGCACTAAGCATTCCTATTGTGGATAGGAACAAAATTGGACCAATACCAAACTTAACTGAGACCCAAATTAACTCTCACATGTAACGCTACACCTTCATTAATTCTTAAACATCCTCAACATTTATTTAGCACAAGCTTGTTGACATTAATGACAACACCTTCATACTTGCAACAATCTCCCCCTTTGTCATTGATGGCAACACAAGATGTGAAAAATCATAAAAGACAACATATAAAGCATTCCTACACTTTCTCTATCTCTCCCCCAAATTTCAATTTTTTCTCTTTCACATGACATCTCTCTCTCCCTCTGTATAAACATGCTTTTTCACATGACTCACTTTCTCTCCCTTTCACATCAATGAAAAAGGATAAAATATTTTGGATTTTTCTCCCCCTTTGACACAAAACCAAGATACATGCAATTGCTCTAAATACTCCCCCTTAGGAGTATAGACCAACTCAACAACCTCTGCATAATGACAACATATTTTTCATACTGCAAAAATGTCACTACCTACTCCCCTTAAGAGGTAGCCACCAAAATATGTCCAAACAAAGAATGAATCCATAGATCCATTAGAATGATGCATCTCCATATGCATCTAATTCAAAGGAGGGGCAATAACCCCTAACTTCTCTCGAAGATACTTAAAAGTATCCTTAGTAAAATGTCAGCAATTTGATCCTTTGTAGGTACATATTCAAGCATTGCTTCATTCTCCACAACCTTCTCTCTCAAAAAGTGATACCTAACTGATATATGCTCTTTTCTTGAAAGCATAACTAGATTCTTTGAAATATTTCAATTGCACTTGTATTATCACAAAAGATAGAAATGGGGTCAACATACACCATGTTGATAGCCCTCAATGTTTGTCTCATCCACAACACTTGTGTGTAGCAAGATGTTGCTGCAATATACTCAACCTCTATAGTAGATAAAGAAAAAAAATCTTGTTTCTTAGCCATGATACCAATCTACATCTGCGAGAAAGAATGCAACACCACTTGTACTTTTGTTTTCATCCACACATCCAGCCCAATCAGCATATATGTAAGCATTCAATGTGAAATATGTATCCTTAGGATACCACAAGCCATAATACAAAGTGACCTTTAGATATCTAAATATCCTCTTCACTGTTGGGTCATCCCACAATAATGGGTTACACTTTTTGGCCAAACTTGACATTGAAATCAACATTTTTAGAGAAAACTTCACTTTCTAACACTTATAGTAGGTAAACTATTAGGAATTTGAAAATGATGTAAACTAGTGATTTGTGAGATTTTGTCTGTAGATTTTAAATGTATTTAAAAAAAAAAAAAATTGAAATTAAATTGTAATTTTTTTGCGTCTCCCTTGATAACTAGTTTTTAATAGTAAACAACATTTTTGAAAAGTGGTGTGTATTTCGGCTCGCATAACTTTTTTTCTACAAAGGATAAAACTCTAATTATTTTGAATTTAGGTTGGTAACACAAGTATCTAGGGCTTTCATTTTGTTTCATAGCATTTTGTTGAATATTTTTCTTTTAATTAAGTTTTGAAGTCAAAACATTTATAATTTAGACATAGGTGCACTTCGGCTCGCATAACTTTTTTGGTATGTATTGAAATTCAATTTTCTTTTTTTGTTAGAACAAGGACATCAATACCTAGTGGATATATATTTTTCAAAAAAAATTTCCTCAAATTTACTATTTTTCACAATGATTTTTCATCGAACTTGACATTCGGTGAAAAACCTATGTACAGTAAAACTAAAAAATAAAATATAAAATAAAAACAAAATATATTAAATTTATAGTTGTTGGAAAGCAGTTTGATCACTACAATCATCCAACTTG
The DNA here is from genome assembly GCA_007258455.2 of Sequoia sempervirens. Lineage (NCBI taxonomy): Eukaryota > Viridiplantae > Streptophyta > Pinopsida > Cupressales > Cupressaceae > Sequoia > Sequoia sempervirens. Next base: position 19,908 of record VDFB02292836.1, on the reverse strand, counting down.
GTTTATCAAGTTGACTCCATTTCCACCTCCTTCCCAAGCTTCGATAGTAAAAAAATGCATAAATTTTGAAATGGTGGAGGGGAAGGTGAAAAAAGAGGTTCATTAGAACCCCCCTTCTAATGAAGGGGGTTCATTTGAAACCCCTTCATTAGAAGGTTCATTCAAACCCCCCTTATATGGTGCAAAAGGGGGTTCATTAGAAGGGAGGGGGGTTCATTAGAAGGGGGTGGTTCATTCGAACCCCCTTCATTAAAAGGGGTAAACCATTTTAAATTTTTTGATGAGCATTTCTAATTATTCTTCGTTCAAAAAATTGTAACCCACTATTGTGGGTTTACTTTGTTGCAACATGTTTCTCTTTAGGATCTTCTTGAAATCTAGCCACAAGAAAAACTGCATGCATGATATCCGATCTAGTAGAAGTTAGGTATAGCAGTCCACCAATCATAGATCTATACTTTCTCTAATCATCCTTACTAAATTTACAAGTAGTGACGATATGAGTACATATCGGTTTGGAGTCTTCCATTCCAAACTTCTTCAACATTTCTTTAACATACTTTGACTGTGAAATGAATATGCCTCTATCTGTTTGATTGATTTGTAGCCCAAAGAATAAATTCATCTCCCCAAACATAAACATCTCAAACCATTTTTGCATCTTTTCTATAAACTTCCTACACATAGCTTCATTGCCTCCAAAACCTATGTCATCAACATACACAACCACTATCAAGATTTGATCTTTTTCAACTTTGAAGTAAAGATTACTATCTGTGGTACCCTTATTGATTCCTTACTGTATCAAATATATGTCCAATGTTACATACCAAGCTCTAGGAGCTTGCTTCAATCCGTACAATTCCTTCTTCAATCTGTAGACCATATTAGGGTTTTTTGACAACTGAAATCTCTCTAATTGTTTCATTTAAACTTCTTCTAGTTCTCCATTCAAGAAAGCAGATTTCACATCCATCTGATAAAATTTAAAATCCTTATATGTTGCAAAATAAAAATACATCCTAATTGCTTCCATTCTAGCCACTTGTGCATATCCCTTACACACAAGCCTTGCCTTGTTTCTTAAAACTTCTCCATTCTCATTTAGCTTGTTTCTAATTACACACTTAGTTCCAATAATGATTTTTTTTTTGTTTTTCAGGTCTAGGAATAAATTCCCAAGTATGATTCTTCTCAATTTGTATAAGTTCTTAACCTTTTGTTGTAACATTTGTAAGCTTTTATTTTAGTATAATATCCAAGGAAGATACCTTCATTAGACCTTGAATAAAACTTTCCTAAATTTTCATCATCTCTTTTGTTGTAGCATTCAAGCTTTCAAACACTATAAAGTACTTGAGAGTAGGAATTCTTCTATACCAAACCTCATTAGGAGTCTTTATGCTATTAGCTCTTGCTTGAATTCTGTTAAGTATGTAAACAATAGTATGAATTGCTTCTCTCCAGTAGACTTCAAGTAGGTTAGTTTATTTCATTATAGTCCTTGTAGCTTCTTGAACAGTCTTGTTTTTCCTTTCAACCACTCCATTTTGCCATGGAGTCCTAGGGGAAAAAAAGTACCTTTTTATGCAATGATTTTCACAAAACATGTTAGATTCGTTGGAGGTGAACTCTCAACCTCTATCAAACCTCAAACGTTTGATCTTCAAATCCATCTCATTTTCAACCATAACTTTGAATGCTTTGAATGTATCTAGAGCTTTATATTTTTCTCTAAGAAAAGTAACCCATTTCATTCTAGAGTAATCGTTAATCAAAAGCATGAAATAACTATCGCCTTGAAAACTTCTCACTCTTGTAAGACCACAAAGACCTGAGTGTATTGATTCCAATAATCGGGTAGAAGATTGTTCCATTCCCTTGAAACTACTTCTAGTTTTTTTTCCAAATTAACAATCTCTGCAAACAACATTGATAGGATTTGTAGTCCTTGACAGATCTTTGACTGCTTGAACTTAACTTATTCTAACCAGGTTATCAAAATTTATGTGACACATTCTCATGTTCCATAACTAGCTATCATTTGTTTGAATCATAAAATACTGACAATCAGCACCCATGAGCTGATAGATATTTTCTTTTTTCCTCTTTTCAACAACAATCATAGTTTCAGACCCTTTTTTGATCTCACATCCATCATCTTGAAACATATGATTGTATCCTTTGCTACACATTTGTCCAATAATCAAGAGGTTACACCTTAAACCTTTAAAATTGTAAACATCTTCAGTATTATGATTTCCATCAAAATTGATTGAGCCTATTCCACAAATCTTAGCACTTGAATCATCTCCAAATTTAACAAATTCTCCATCATATTTTTCAAGTTTATCAAACTTACTCTTGTCTCTGGTCATGTAATTTGAGCAACCACTGTGAATAACCCAATAGTTCTTATCCTATATAACATAAAAAGTGGATACCAAAGTACCTCCATCTTTAGCCTTTTTTCTTTGAAACACTTTCCTCCACACTAGTTTTAGAGTTAGTAGAACTAGATTTATCTTTTAAAGCCAAGAAAAAACATTCATTATCATCAGCATCTCCATAATCATATTCATCATCAGAAATACCAACATCTTCTCTAACATAGTAGCTTTTATTGATCATTTTTCCTTTTTTTTGTTGTTCTTGTTGTTCACAACTCTTTTTGGACATCTCGAAGCATAGTGACCTATATAAGGAAAACTGAAACATTTGAAGTGTAATTTACCTTTGTACTTACCAGTGCCCTTTTTCATTCTTCTTACATAGATAGCTTCCACATAATCAAGATCATCTCCATCTGAATATTCAACTTTTTATGATTTTCCATTCTTCTAATCTATCAAAGATGGGTCCCAGTACCTCTATGTGCTCACTTCTTTTCTTTGATTTGGAAAAAATATCATCCACATAATCTTCATTTGTTTTATGGATCATATTATGAAAGATCAGGGTCATTGCACTTTCATAGGTTGCTCCTACGTTCTTCAACCCAAACGACATCATGTTCCAATAGTATGTTCCCCACAGACAAGTGAATGTTGTTTTATGTTGATCTTCCTTGGTGATCATGATCTGGTTATATTCGAAGAATCCATCCATGAGTGATAGCATTCCATGGACAACAATTAAATCAGCAATGATATCGATGTTAGGAAGAGGAAAATCATCCTTTGGACATGCCTTGTTCAAGTATTTGAAATAATCATTTGGAGGTGTATATGTTCCTAACATGTTTGTATTGATGATGTTTTGTTGAGGGTTATAGTATAAAACCTATTATTTTTGTACGAGGACTTGTTGTTGTTGGGTATATTATTGGGCTTGTTGTTATTGTGCTTGTTGTTGTTGTTGGGCCTATTGTTGTTGTTGCACCACTAGGGCTTGTTATTGTGGTTGTTGTTGTTGTTGTGCTACTAAGGTTGTTTGTTGGTTTTGATGTTGTTGGTGTGCTAATAAGGCTGCTTGTTGGGCTTCTTGTTGTTGTTGTGCTGCTAAGGATCCTTGGTGGTGTTGTCGGGATATTAGGGTTGGTTGATGGTCTTGTTGTTTTTGTTGTGTTGCTAAGGCTGCTTGTTGGGCTTGTTGTTGTTGTTGTGCTACTAGGGTTGCTTGTTGGGCTTGCTATTGTTGTATGACTTACTAATAAGCCTATTGTGCTTGTTGTAAAGCTAGAGCAGTATCTTGCAATGTAGGATCATTTGGTTGTTGGGAAAGTTGTGATGAGTTTTGGGTGTTTATGGTTTGAGTGGGTTGCAGGTTTTTGACGAGAAGTTGGGGGTTTCCTTGGTTTAAAATTCCTTGCAAGATGGTGGATTGGGATGGAGGAATGTAAGTTTGAGGTCCTTCTTGATTTTGTAGGATGTGAGGGACCAAGGGAAAAGATGATGATGGTTCCATTTGGTATTGTGATGGAAATGGCACATTTGGAACTTGAAATTGATCGAAAGGGTTCCCTTGACCGATGGGTATAGGGTTCCCTTATTGTATTTGAGGCGAGACCAATGTATTACCTTGGTTGATGGATTTCGTGACCAAGGGTTTGTTTTTATTTGGGTTGGTGATGGATGGGATGGATGTATTTTGCACAATGAAAGGATTTGATGAACTCATTGGGGGATTTGATGAATATGTCCCTTGTCATGTTAAGGGTCGATTTTGCATTGGGGTATTAACTTGCCCTTGTTGGTCTATGTTGTAGGGGCACCTAGCATGTCATTACTAGAAATTTTAAAGTTATGTTTTGTTTCATGTCAAATAAGGTCTTAAAGACCATTTTGGATGGGTTTGTAGTAATTATATACATTTGAGAGTCATTTAGAATCCATAATGTAAAGTTGCATAAAAATTTGTTAAGTTATCATACAAATTGCAATGTTATCATAAGATGGAAAAAGTTGTAAATGTGCCCTCCATGGAATATTTTGATGTATTAAGGCTTATTTTTCCTTAGTTAGGCATGTGTAGGTGATTACAAGTCATTTAGGAAGTTTTTGCAAAGTTTGGAGTCATCAAGCAAAATTTGTCAAAGTTGTCATAATGCACAATGCAAAAAATGTTGTCACATTGTCCCATCGGTCAAATCAATTCAAAAGGTGATTATGGTCGGTTGGATGGGATGGAAGGGGTTAAATACCCATGTGTAAGTCATTTATGGGAGAGAAATAGTATATGGATGGAAGAATGTACAGAGGTTTGGAAGGAAATTAATAAAAAATAGTTTTATCTTTGTTTTCTTCATGTTTTTGTGACAAATCAGTGGTTTGTATGATCATATGGTGTGTCATTTTGATCCATAACCTATGGGATATGTTGGAAAAGGTTGTAAGCTTCCATTTAAATCAGTTCTGAATGAATTCCATGTTTTATTTTGAAAGATATGATGTTTTCTTTACAAACAGCCTGGAACCCTACCAAGGGTTACCCATTTTGGTAAAGCCTTTATAACTTTTGTTTTAACCGTTGGATCTGGCTAAAAATTAGGGAAATTTTTTGTAACTAGGTATTATACAAATGAACCAGAGTGATTGGATTCATGATTATTTGTGTGAAGGTTATTAATGACAGTTTTCTGCACTTTATAGTGAAGATTAGACCATGTATTCCTAGGATAGCGAGGACAGTCAATTTTTGGAATTGATGTTTGTTGTGAGTGGAATTGTTTGTGGCAAGAGATTTGGACCCTCTTATAAATTAGGATTTTGAAAAATACAATGGTGATGAAGACCAAGTTTAAGGAAGACATGAAGGGCAGGATGTTGACAGTCTAGTCCAGACTGTAACTTACTTTTAATTTGATTTTTTCTCCATTTAATATTATGTATTTCAGTTTAAGATCATTCAGGAGAATATATTGAATGTTCCAATTTTTTTTGGTGATAAAGAGGGTTGTTGATGTTGTATGTTGAGTTTATGGAAGGAGGGAAGTCCATGAAGGTCTAGTTAGTCCTAATCTAGTATTAAGAATTCATTGTTTGGTGTTACAAAACAAAGTTGTTTCTTTATTTGACATGTTTCAAAATGATCTAAAAGGTGTCTCAAAAGCTTCTTATAGTATGGAGTTAGGGCTGGAATTGTGTAGCTGTGATTTGATGGAGCCTAAAAGGGCCTAATTTCTATTTTGGATAGTAAACATTGTAAATGCACATGTTTGAGAGTTTGTGTTGGGAATAGAGTTTGAGTCTATTGTTTTGGTGATGTCAAGTGTGTTTTGAGGAACCTACAAGTAGTTGTATGCCTTAATCTCAGATTGGTAGTGTGGAATCAAGTGATGTTTGTGAAATGAATGATGAGTTGAGTTGTGATCCTTGTAAATCTGCATCAGTCTATGGAAGATACTTGGTCCAAACTTTTTTGTGTGACGTTGGACACACTTGTGGTACTTGTGGGGATGAATGAAGATGCTTGTGCTTGATATGTTGAGTTGGTTGTAGAGTGATGTACTATAAGTGGCTTATGTGGATGTAGGGGATGTTCGGGAATGGGAGGAGCACCAAAGGTTGGTGTCCAAGTGGTGGTTTGAGGAGGATTGGTGTTTAAAGAACCCACAAGTGTGTTGCTTTTCAAAGGAGGAGTGTGGCCAAAGTCCTTAGTAAGACTAGTTGCAAGACTAGGAGTTTTTGTTTGACTTAGCCCTAGCAATGGAGTTGATTGAATGGTGGATGAGGTCAAGCTTTGTGTTGAGGTTTGCACAAAAAAATATGGGGGAATTGTAGCTACTTTTTGTAAGGCATGACATTCTTGTTTGTACTCAAGGATTTCTTCTTTTGTAATGTAAGGCCACCCAATCAATTCTCAATAATGTGTCTAGGGATCTTTCATGTTTGGATGTTTGACATTATATTGAATATGAGGATTTTAATTCTAAACCATGTGATAATGCTTATAATGTAAAATTGTTCTTAAGTCATAAATAATTATAGGAAATATTAGAACTTCCAATGGCCATATTATCAATCGACTTAAGTGGATAAATTCAAATTTAGAAATACCTTCATAGAAATCAAAGTATCTGTGAATAGTATATGTCAGATAGAAGTTAAATATATGTTATGACGTATACCCTATATGGCTAAAGATCACATATAAGGATGTCAAGAAAATAATCTTACATAGTGGTTTAGGAAAATATATTTATATGAGTCAACATAAAGAGTTTAATATAAAAAGTAAAGATAATCTAGGTTGTAAATTGAAGAGGCCCTTGTGGGGTTAAGGAAATCATTGTAAAGGTGGAATAAAATATTTTATCCATCTTCACTAGAATTGTATTCTAATAGAAGTAAGGTTGTTGACTATGTGTGCTATAAGCTGATTAGTAATCACATTTTGGGAATACAATTCTTATTTTCCAATTCTATTTAGGACTCAAATCCCATAGTGTGTGCTTCACAATTTTAAATTAAATATTATTTATTCACTATAGCTATCATAAAGCTTGAAATTTTCTTGTTTTAGATATACTTGGTATATTGCTTTCTCTCATACCATTCATTTAAATTTTATAAATCATCAAACTTTATTCATATTAGAACATTTTTCTTTACACATAAAATACATTAAGTTATCCTTGAAAACATATTAGAGAACATTTTTATGCCTAAAGGTGTGTGTCAAATTCATTTATAAGAGTTATAACATAGCTCAAACATTCTAGTTTTATATTCATGACACCAAAACAAACACATAGAAACATGATACTTGACATCAATTTGAAGTCAATGTTTACAAAATTTTCAATCCTTCAAAATTTATTGGAAATTGAATACTAGCATCTTATAATATACTCTTGATTAGGCACTTATATCCAAGACTAACTTTATCATGCTATGCATATCAAACTTATTTTACACATTTATGGAAGTAAAAGGTATATTTGAAATTAGTATTCATGCTATTTTCACATATAGAACATTAAATTGCTTTAAAGTCATATGCTTAAATTAGTCTCACTTATTGCTCTAGGTAATGTTAGTCCTTACACCATAATAATATAAAAATCATAAAAACAATGTGTTAGATCCTACTTAGTCAAGTCTGAAGTGTAGTAGTTGAGCGATCAATGTCATGGTTATGGGTTGCGTGAGTGTCTCTTATGCGGGCCTTTATTAGAATGGACTTCGGTATGAAAACAAATAAATAGTTCCTTGCCATTGCATTAAAGAAGTGAGGTGTTGAGTATTTATAATAGATAAATGGATCAACAATGCATGGTGTGACCGGGACGAGCGACACGGTAAGCATAGTAGATATGCAATCAAGGATTCAAATCTGGTGACAGATATAATGACATCCAATTAATTCTAGGTATTCAAGTAGTCTTTAATGCCCACACTGATATGAAGTAAAGCATTAGATTGCCTTTGATTGCGTCTGGCCAATTAATACATTTTAGGTTGAGTAGTGTTATTAGAATTTCATATTAACTGCATTGCCAGAAAGCTAGCATTATGACTGGCAACTACCACCACCCATTTTTGTTTCCAACGTCATCACCATGGTTGGGAGTTATGCTAATGTTGTGACTGAACTATTGGGGGGGATACTGGATGGTTCATAAAATGAACATATTCGACTCCAATTTGCAATATATGTTTAAATCAATTAGTTTGTGGAGGCGAGTGCAAACAGTGGGAACTTCGTAGAAGGCTTGATAGGGTTCTTCGTGGAGGAGAGCAGAGGGGCCTATGAAGGAAATGGGTTGCTCGATATTTTTGGTAGTAGATTGGTTATACTCCTCTGCATTAAGAATACTCAATATGTAGTGCCATCATGGTCGAGAGGAGGAGAAGATGAAGAGATGTTGTGAAAGAAACAAAGGATCTCACCAAAAGCATGGATATAGATAATGCAAGGGAAGTGGGAAACGTAGCTAGAGAGATAGACTTAACAATGATTACAGAAGATACAAAAAGTAGTCGAGGAGCACCATTTATTTTTAAATGTAGAAGGACGCTGGAAAAATGATGGAATCAAGCTTTAAAGGGATGCCAATTACATTAGCATGCAAGTTTCCAGAGCTTTTCAACAAAATCCTAGGTGCATGCCCGCTAACCGTTGCATAATAATCCTTGATGGCTTTGTAAGTCACATAGCAACTTGTACAAAATTTGAAGGTAAGTCTATTGCCATGATCTCGGTGTCTTTTTCAAACAATGGGAATCTTAGATAGTCGCATCGCTTCTTTTGTGCTTATCTATTCTGAAACAACAATATGCTACCATCTATTTAATGAAAGCAATGCTTTTGTGTTTTAACTGTAAGTTTTTTCATGTGAGACATTATTATAGTTACTTATTTATTCTCTGAATAGAGATGCATTGAATGGAAATGGAATTGATGTTCATTTGGTGGTTTAGATCTTTAAATAGTTTTGATTTCCATGAACCAGTTGACAAAAATTCATGTGCCTCGTATGTGTTCTCGCATTTGCATACATATTTACCAGAGCCTCTCCAACTATAATGTCTAATAAAAAAAAAAAATTCCCTTCCTTTATGTGTCAATGTAGGTCCATACCCATCTTGCACGCTGGGAGGATGTTGTTAAATGTTAGGGAATTCGACATTCACCTATTAAATTTCATTTTCTTGAAAGTTCTTAAACCACTCTAGTAAATTTGTTTTGTGCTTATCCTGCATTTATTACACCCCCTGAGACCACCTTCCTTGAGTTGTTTTGTCAGAAGATCACGTGCTTGGTCTTTGCTTCCAAATTCTGCATACATGTCTTCTAGCGCATTTGCAACTAAAATTCCTGACAAAAAAAGGAAAAGCTCCATCACTTTCACTTTTAACGTGATGGACACCCCATACCCTATTTCCAAAAAGCTCCCATTTAGGTGCAGGCAGAATGGACGTTGAAAAAGGATGTAGAATTTATCTTTACACCTGTCATTTTTCATTTGCTTGAAATTCATTTTAAAGCCTCTTTAATGAATTTATTTTGTGCATATCCTGCATTTATTACATTCTCTGATACATCATTTCCTTGAGACGTATGTCAAGCAGTTTAGTGCCTGGCACTATGTAATTTATTAAAATAATGATGAAGATATAGATTTGCTAGTTAATGCCTTCAATCAAGAATTAGTTATGAAGGTGACCACCACAAACAGTGTTGGGAAAATCCCTTTAGGTATAGTTGTTGCCAAAATAACATAGAGTGAATGGTCAAGTTTGTTTTGTAATTTTAGAGCAACCATGCAGTCGTATTTTAATAAACTAAACACCAGCAAGCTTTTATGTAAGGTTGCATCTAAAGAAAACACAAATGTAGTAGGAAATCTTTAGAGAGGGGAGCAAGTTCAGTAGGTGTGGATTGGATGGAGAAAAGAGCTCTGCATCACACTGCTAATATGTATATATGCATGGGACTTTTGTGTTGGTGTTGTATCAAGAGTGAATGAACTTGTATGGCATTCTTAGAGTGCTTGCACAGATTAGTATTGGTAGCATTAAGGTCATTATAATATACATATGATTAATTCATATTGAATGAAAACTGGGTTAGTTATGTATAATAGTCTCCTTGGTTAAATGTTAATTTTGTGTGGTGTGTTCGGTATGCTAATGTGAGTTAGGCATAGGTATGTATATAATCGACTTATGTACATGCCCTTGTTTATATGTATTCTTAATAGGGTTACATTACATGTATGTATTGAATTTTTATGGCGTGCTTAGCATGCTTGTATGTATTAGGATATAGTGGTCTATATGTGATGGTTTGTATAACATGTAAATGAGGTCATTTCATACTAAATTGTTTGGTGTACACGATGTGGCTAGTGTGCTTGTGCATATTTCAATTAATTTCTATTTATGTAATGGGTTCAAATGAAATGTAAATGGTTATCATTCATATTAAAGGATTGGAATAAGTTTGGTTATGAGCTTAAGAACTTCAAGTGTCCTATATATTATTAGTGTCTTCTTAATGCGAAATATCATTAGAGAGGCCATTTATTGAAAGTAAACATGATATATTTATTAGGATTACTATTCCTCTCTCTTCTAGATTTAGTATTGTCTAGCTAGTTTATTAAGGACTAAAGAAGTTATATTATTTAGAGTGTAATCACATAACATTATGAAAGCACATTTAAGTTGTTAGTCCAGTTTAATGAATTAAACCATATCTATGGTTATGTATTTATGCTTATGACTGAAATTGATGTTGAGACATCATTTGAACTTAGCAGGTTACCCTATTGCTATTCAACTAGTTAGGTGATGGGTGAAATTCAAATGAGCAATAAAGCAATTGAAGTAGTGTACTATTGATAAAAGTATTGTGAGCCATCTTAATTATAGTTGTACCTTGATTACATTAATCCAAGGGTATTTCATTAGGACATTGAGGACATATTGGTCAAACAAAAAATATTGAACCAACAAGGTTAAACCTAGGACATAAATAAACAAGTGATCGTCTTTTCTCTCGCAAGCTTATCAATCAAGAAAATCACCTTGGAATGTGTTTCTTAGTGAATCCTTAACTGGATTTTCGATCTCCGGCTTCACCTAAGTGGGTGGTAGCTGACCGTGAAACCGTCTGGGGAAAAGGACCCTAGAAAGGGTTGCGTACCCACTCTTATAGTTTATAATTAATGGTATAGAGGTGAAGATGAATTTGAGAAGAGTATCGAGTTTTCCCCATGTTAGTATTGATGTTAAGCCATATTTTTAACCTAGTGATTATATCTCTTTGTTATCCAACCATGTGGGAGATGATTGAATCCTAGTTGTCGAACTACGGTGCCTCTGCGAATTACATACGTAGGCAGGGTCATTTGATGACGATCCCCCGAGAACTAGGTTTGCCCCCTAGGATTTGTTCTCTTATATATATTCTTATGATTACTACTGATATATATATATATATGTTATTGTTGGCATGTGACTTATATTTAATGTTTCAGGCTAATTTTGGGTTGGTTGAACTATTTAAGTCTACCTCAGAGATGTGGATTCCACGTCTCCTCTCGAACTGACCATGATGGTCTAAGCAATATAGTTATTGAACTAAAAGAATTATAGTTTATGACTAGTCAAAAGTTGTATGCTTTCTTGTAGTGCCTACTTTGGTAGCAAAATTTGAGAGTTTTGCAAGTGCAAGTGAAGAAGATTTGGAAATTGTGTTTTGTCCTTAACTTTATTTTGGTGTAAAGTTTAGGGCATTACAAGTAAGTCCAAATGGGTTGTTTGTGACGTCTTCTACCTCATATGATCTCGATAGAGTATGGGCCTGTTGCAAGGGTCTATAATGACTTCTTGGATCAATTTTTTGGGGATTGGTATCACTTATGGTGAATGGAACTTTGGCTTGTTCCATGATTGTCTTGTGTTGTGAACCTATCATTACCATAAATTGTGGGTCACCTATGGGAGATTTATGTTGAGATTTATAATGTTTAAACTCTGTAGTTGACTCAAATTTTGGTAAAAGGGATGCTCTAAGTCATTTTGGAGCAATGGTGAGAATGGGGGGATAAAGAAGATGAATGATGTGGGTAGTGATTTCATTTGCAAATCTTTGGGATAACACTTTTAGACAAAGAGATTTGATGTTTTCGATGAAAGATGTTAATAAACTTGTAAATCTTGAAAGTAGATTTGTGACTTTCAAGATGAATTTGTCCACATAATGTGATAACCAACTCAACTAAGTGCATGGAAAAGGATATATTTCACACACAACATAGCTAAATTAGGGGATTGGTTTGATGATGTCTAAGTCAAAAAAGTGTTGGTCTATCCAAAAGTTTATAAAGTTTGATGAAGTGAAGTGTGAAATATGGTAAAGGATGGATGAAATTTTTGACCCAAAATGTTAACCTCAAGTGAACCTTTATTTTGCAAGACCAAGGTAATGAGAAACATGCTATACCTCTAAAGTGATAAAAAATTAATAACCCAATGTTCTAAATGAGAAGCTCCTATGAATTTAGATCTAGTTCGTTTATTAAAGAGCGTAGATGGGTATGTACAGGATCATGATGAGCCAAAAAGTGGCAATATGATGGGTATGTGGCTGACAACATTTTTTTTACCCAAAATGATGAAACGAAAAGGGTTTTTAAAGGAGATTCTCAGCTTTCCACCAATATAAATTATGCTTTACTTTGAATTTAATAAGTAATTATTATTCATTTTCTATTCTAATTACGAATAAAGTCCTGATTGATAGATTGATTGAAAAACATCTATAGCTTTCAAACGATATCACATTTTTTGAATCCAAAATATGCGTCACATTCTATGCTTTGCATACTATAGGATTAAAAAAAGAAAAAATGAATTTCATGAAGTTTTGACCAAGTTAAGGTGGTCATACATACAACTTTTTTATATTTTTTAAAAGTTGTAATAAAAAATTCATAATTAATTATTTAGTTGGAAAAAAATTACAAAAATATGCATCACATCAGGACATGAGTCCTCTAATTATATCTAAAATATTATAAAAAAATATTATCATTTTATTTTGGTTAGGGTGGTCAGACAGACGCCTACTTATTTTTTCCTTGAAATTTCAAATTTTCACCATATAGAATTTTTTTTTTTAAACAAACCTAGTAGTTTAGAAACTACATTCAATTTGGTACAAATTCTATTCTTACATATTTTTAAAATAATATAGATAACTTATTCAAGTTTTTACGTCAAGTTTTCTAACTCTAAGTTTTCTAATTTTTTGCCACTTAAGGGCCTGTTTTTTCCATGATGATCCTCCACATACCCAGATAAAATATCCTTATCGATTTTTCTTCGGTTGCGGTGATTCTTAAAGATACGTTTTCTAATAAATTTTGAACTATGATACCTAAGTCTGAAATGACAAAATGTTCAACTTCGTTTAGGGATTTTAATTTTGCAAGTGAACATGAAGACAAGCACAACAAAAAGAGGATATCTATTGCCACACAGGAGGTGGTAGTATAGGCCTTCCAACCACAATATCAGATTTTTTCTCTTGTTTGTCTAAGATGTTTGCTATGTTTCTCCACTATTTTGGTGTTTCCTTTGTTTCAAATGTGAAGCTCCTCAAACTACTGATTATGTCTATTTGTTCTCCTTTAATTAGTTCAAATTTTGGTTTTATGATAGCTGACGTAAGGTTTGGTTGACTGAGAGACACCTGAGACTGACACAACTTATATGGATTACATTTAAATATTTTGAAGTATCTAAGGATACAATTCTTAGGACAAGAATCAATATCAAGAGTTTTAAAATGGTATCCATGCTTAAACGAAAGGGTTTGAAATTTTGAGAAAAAATGTTGATGTTTGTTTGCAATGTTTTGGAACCAAGTAAGTGTTTAATTGACTCACAAGTATTGAAAATCCTAGTTCAAGTAGGTACGTATTTCTTAGCAAGCTTACTAGTCATCCCCATAAGAGATGATTAATTCCTGAAGATGGCATGAACAAATAGGCTATGTCAAGAAAATGTAATGTCTTGACTTGCCAAGCAAAATAGTCCCTTCCCTATTTGCTTTATTACCTCAACTAGAAACTGAACATGGTAACTTCTTCAAACAATGCTATTCCAATGCATTACCTTAAAATATGTTTGAAAAATGGAATTGGTTAGCTACTACAAAAAAGTTTTTTAATCACCATATTTAGGATAAACTATTGCTATACATGCGGTGATTCACTCAATTAAGAGGCCTCCTAGCTCTTAGAAATTGTTTAAGGGTTTTGACGTATCACATGGATAATAAGGGATATATTCATCGATATAGGACAACACCAACTTGGTTAATGAATTTAGTCAAACCAAATTATTTATATAGCAGATTGAAATGAAAGCATTGATTGGGTCATTCCCTCTCACAATTTGGGAGGCAAGACCGTTTAAAGGTAACACATATTGTGAAGATTAAAATGCTTTTGTCACCCAAGATTTCCAAAGGCACAAGAGGAGAGGATAGATGCTTCCAAGAAGAAAAAATATACTTGTGTGTTTCTCTTCACCCAAGATCGCATGAAGCGCAATGGGAGAGGGTACACACAATAAGTACACACAAGAAAATCAAACATGCATTCATTCTAAACTTGACAAGCATAATGATTTTGTTTTAAGCACCAATTTGAAGTGTTGGGATTGTTTTGTTCAATTTTAAACCCGATATTGCAAAATGAGGATATGTAGGTTCAATTTAACTAATTTGATAGTCCATTTTAAACCCAAAAGTGAATTTAGTTGGTCCTAAAATGTGAAGTAAAGCTTCATAAAATGGGTTATAATTGCACGTAGCAAGTGTAAAAATACTTGTTACAATATATATTCAGATGATGATATGCTCCTTCACTTCAAATTTCATTGCCTAAATCTGCAAAACCAGATAGCCTCAAAAAAAAAAACTAGAAGTTAGTGACATGTGAGAAATTAGATGAAATCAAAAATTAAAAACACATATCAAAATTTAGCCTCTATTTTGTTTATAGTAAAACGCGATGTTGAAATCAGTTGCATCATTGAGTTTCATCAAATGCATCGCTACATCATAGGTTTGTCTCTATATTGAAAAACTAGATGCGCCACTTTGCAGTAAATAGTGACATCAATAGTGTCACCAAATCAAATGCATTTCCATAATAAAATTCATAACCTGAATATACATCAATTTAGCATCACTATTTTAATATACATGATGACGAAATTAAATCAAGCATCACTAAATTAATTGTGCATTGCTAAAATCAAACCCAAGTGTTTAATAGGTATTCGTGTATACTAAATAGATTGGATCCATATAGATTTAAACCCTATTTAATCTCATAAGAATGAATCCCAATAAGAAATTCAATATCAATAAGAATAAAGAAGCCATTGAAACTAACATTGTAAAACATGAAAGCTTGACAAACATCTATTCTAAGACATTGAATCTTATCTTATTGCAGGAGTGGTGTCACATTGATGTGGAATGGTGACCCTTTCCCAATCCCTTGGATAATATGAGGCTTTCCAATCAATTTTATTGATTAAAATTGATCAAAACTGATGAAAGAGATAAACGAAAACATGATAAAAGCTAAAATGTTTGTTGTAAGTGTATGCAAAGCTATTCTAAATGTGCACAAGATTCAAGTATGCAAGCCCTAGATTCAAAAAATATACTAAATGAATGCAACCTAAGTTATTATGGAAGCCATTAATGGATGCTAAGCTAACAATGCATGAAAATTAGCCTAAAAAATTCTTTTAAACATAAAACATGGATACAAATGAGTGTGATTTTCAATAGCATAAGTTTTCTCCCAAAAAGGTGGATCCTTATTCAATAGATGCAAAGTCTATTTATAGAATAGGCAAAAAGGAATCAATGGTCAAGATTGAAAGAATCAATCAATGGTTAGGATGGAAAGAAAATGGAGGCATGTATCATGGATTCCCATCAAGGGGTGAGAATGCAAGTTGATATTTAATCAAGGGCTCACAATCATGCAAAGAAGCACACTTTCAAAAATTTCTCAAGAAGTATGTTGAAAGTTTGTCATAGGTAATAATATTCCCTTTTTTCAATGAGTGAAAGGGGAGAATATTCTCATGCAAGTGGATGAGGAAAATTAGCATTTAGATGCTTGACTTGGAAAATTTGCACGAGAACAAAAAGGTGGTTGCAGGCCTCCCTAGGAAGTGTACGTTTGCGGACATGTCCAATCTCTATGGGGGAGTCTGTTCCCTCCCCCACCTAGGTGAGTTCCCCTCATAAGTACCCTCTCGCTCTGCTTTTCTTGGTTGTTTCCTAGCTCTCTAAAGGTTTTTTGTTTTCTCGCTTAGTTGTGGGTAGTTTGTATTATTTTCCTCTCCTCCTTCTATGGTCGCTAGTGGCTTTGTCGGTGAAGAGGCTGTTGGAAATGTTAAGGCCACTGGTAAGGTGCAAAAGTATTTTAAGCAAGCCCTTGTCGATGGTGGGGTAGAGGTCCTGGTGGAGGTGAGATTTATTACTGAAGGTTTTGGCAGTGATGGAGATTTGACTGGTAAGTACCCTCTTGAATCCCTTAAGGACTTGTTCATTTCTTCAAATGATGGCTTAAAAAATGTTATTTTTAATGAATGAAACAGATTAAAAGACACTACAAATTTCTTTGCCACTATAGACTCCAGTAAACTCCCTTCTAGAAAATTATTTGATGAATGGTTAACTAAAATCTAGGCAAACAAATTTTGGATCCACACAAGATTCCGTAGAATGATCCAACGAGGTCTATTTGTCATTTTCTTAGCAAACAAAACTATTCAATCTAAAGTGCTTGAGAAACCGTACTGGAGTCTTGGGGGATGTGCATTTAGTGCACTCCCCTGGTCATCGGTGGCCATTGCAAAAGAAATCCTTGTATTTTACAGCCACAGGTGGGTTGCTCTAAAAAATTTGCAGCCTAAATTCTTCAGGATTATCCCTTAAACCCTTGCTCCTATTGGCATAGTCATGTATATCGATGAGGCCAAAGTCATTCTCCCTCATCTTGATGCTTAGGAACTTGTTTCTCTTAATATTGGTATGGAAATCCCTGAAAACATAGTTCTAAGGGAAGAAGACTCCCAATTCATGTGCCCCATGGAATTTTTGGGTGGTCTCAACGCTTGCTATTTGTGCCACAAAGAAGGGCACATTCAAAAAAATTGCCTGCTGATAAAAAAGAAATCTACTAACCCCAATTTTCAAACATCCTCTGAAGTGGCTCCTCCTGGTGAGGAGAACTAGGACAAAACCCCTATTATTCTTGACTCTGTGAACTAGATTTCGACTGATGGGGTTGATCACTCCCAATCGTTCTCAAACCTTGAGGATGGATTGGTTTCGTAAACCACGTGCATGCAAGACTCGACAACTACTCCTTAATTTTTCATAGAACCTTCTTGGATGAACAAATCCTTTGTTGTACTTGCAGAAGGGGAAAATGAAAGTGAAAACCCTTCGATGGTTGGGGATGAAGCCCCAGCCAAAGACCTTGCCCAAAAATTGTTTGTTGAACTAGGGATAGTTGAAAAGATAAACGTCCATCAATTGGCAATGACGGAAATCAGGCAACAGATTGAAAAAAATCTTGCTAATAGATATGCTTCGAATGATCTTCCTAAAATCACTCATCACCAAATCCATAAATCTCTGAATCATTTTCAAGGCTATAAAATTTTTAAGCACACTATGGACAAGGCTAGGGCTAATGATTTTCCTTCTACCTTAGTTAATGCCTCCCTGGGACTAGCTGAGGCCTCTATAAATTGTGATGCCCCTATTGCCTCGAACACATTTGGACAATAAGAGGATAGAGTATACTCTAGCCCACCACCTCTTCCTAGCCCAACCATTATTGAGGAGGTATCCACTGAGGACTATATGCAAGTCATCAATCCTAACCTGAACCCTAGTGGAAACTGCCCTAGTAATCACAAAAATTCTGATATGAATGGTTGTAAAAATGAGGGTAATGAAACTCAAAAAGAAGATTACACTCCCAGAAAGATGAGCAACAAGATTATCAAAGAAATTTTAACTGCTAGCAAGGATCTAGCTGGAACTAAAGAGCACAAAGTTGAGGAAGGTGGCAGTGAGGGGATGAAATATGAGCCTGCAAAGCCTAGACAAGGGCCAGGAAGGCCAAGGAAACATACTATCCCAGTGGGAGGAAGCAAGAAAGTGGCAATCTTGGTGTCCAACCACTGGGAATAGTTTTTCATGGACATTAGTTCCTCTCCCTGCAAGAGGGTCGCATGGGTAACCCTGGAAAGAGATGGGATGCCTTTTGGTATCTGCTTCATTTATGCCCCTAATGATCATATGGAAATGTGTCGTCTCTATAAATGGGTTTCTAGGCTACCAAAAATCCCCTAGATCATGGGTGGTGATTTCAATATGATATAACATGGAGAGGATAAATGGGGTGGGGTGGATATGGCTTGGAAGGGTAACAAAAAATATTTTTGGGCAAGGTTGAAAAGAAAGCTATGGCTGATAGATCCCACAGAAGGCAATAAAAATCAATGTAATGTTGTGTGGTACACTTGGGGTAACTCCCAAAAAGGGGGAGGTAGAATCTATTGCAGATTAGATAGGTTTTATGTGAATACAGAATTCTTCAACTTCTACCCAAATGAAGATGGTTCAAAGGTCCAGGTGTATCCCTACACCCTTTCAGACCATCACCCTATCAGGACCAACATTCTATACTCTATGGGAACAACATTGCTAAAAGAAGAGTAAAGGGTGGTTTCGTGCTAAACACCCATCTACTAAAGGACCCTGACTGCCAAGAAGCCATTGCCTGGCTCAGAGAATTAAACAAGTGGATGCTGAAAGAACAAGCCCTAAACAACAAAATGGAGGAAAGGGAGCTCCAAGATTCCTTGCTTGAAGCTGAAACGAGGCTGCAAGAGAAGCCTGATGATTATAACTTATGTGAAACCTTAATCATAGCAAGGGATAGCTTGAGAAGAATTAAAAATCATAACATTAATGGGAAAAAGGTTAGGGCGAAGCTGAATTGGCTCACCTATGGGGACAAAAGTTCAATTTTTCTTTTCCAATTATTTCAAAGAAAAAAAAATCTGGAGAGCAAGTGAGGAAAATTTGGGATGGATCACATCTTTTCTCTTCTTAGGAAGAAATTTTAGCTCAATTCCATGCCTTCTTTAAAGAACTCTTTACCTCTGAGGACCAGATGGGGTGGGGGCCTCAATGAGATCCATCATTAAGGACCTCATTCCAACGAAAAGTGGGGAGGAAGACTCAACGCTTCTTGATGCTGACATCATGAAGGATGAAATTGTAAATTTTGTTTTCTCAATGAGCAATGACAAGTCCCCTGGTTGGGATGGGCTAGGCTAGTGGAATTTTATAAATTATTTTCTGATTGGGTGTGTGCTGATCTTTTTAAAGTTTACAAAGAGGCTCTGGATAAAGGATCTCTTAGTGAGAGCATTAACAGGGGAATTATTAGGCTCCTTCCAAAAGGGGGAGACATGACCATGGTTAAGAATTGGAGGCCAATAAATTTTCTTAATGTATCCTACAAAGTGCTAGCTAAAGTAATTGCCACAAGACTGGTGGAAATTCTACCAAAGTTTATCAACAACACCCAAATCGGCTTTATTAAGGGAAGATACATTTTGGAGAATTTAATCACAAGTTGGGAGGCCTTGGAATGGGCCAAAAACTCCAAAAATAATTCAACAATGCTCCTTCTAGACTTTGGAAAAGCCTATGACAGAGTAGAATGGAGCTTCTTAAGATTTGTCCTTGCCTCTAGCTTTTTTGGCAATTTTTGTGGCATGGTTGATACGCTTCTTGATGCCTCAATCTAAATTGATGTGAATGGCATGCTCTTTGAAAAAATTCACCTAGAAAGGTCTATCAGACAAGGCTTCCCCTTAACCCCTTCCC
>VDFB02292835.1:0-21064 GCA_007258455.2 Sequoia sempervirens | reverse complement strand
TTTGAAAGGGGTTTATATATTCACTGCCAAGACAAATCGAACCCTTATGTTATGATTATTCAATTTTTCTTATTTTGCTTTGAGCATTGGAGTTTGCAAAACCTAGGGTTTCAATAGACAGTTGATTTTGGAGAACGTTCCCTCTTCAAGATCTGGCATACTGAGACTGTGAAATACTAGTTAAAGATTGTCAAACTTGGTGACTTCGTACAGAGGTTGCAGTTGAGCTTATTGATTCAATTCAGGAAGGATTTGCAGAGATTACTTTTCAGTTATTAGTGGCGAATTATCTGAGATTCTTACATAGAGATCTGGTGTTTTCTTATTAAAGTCGTACCACATTAATTACTGCTAGTTAGCCGTACTTTTATGTACCATCTAGGGCTGTACTTATTCATCTGGAAGATACGCCTTCACCTTTGGTCTCCTGCCTTTTGCAACATGGATGCCTAAGTATTCTGGAGATTTGGCGTAGGGTCTGGAGTCTGGAGATTGCTCTGTATCTTGGGTTGTACATTTATCATCTATCTTCTGGTGGCTGCAAGTAATCAGGTTCTTTTGAATAAAAGTCGCTTTCTCTTCATATGTTTGATTTTATATATTGTATGTGCTCTGGAAAATCAATATATGTTTGCGCCTTCATCTTCTGAGCCATATTGATGCATATTCATTGTCTTTTTATTTATTATGAATTTTTAAAGTATTTTAGAGCAAAATCGCAGTTTTCTTGTTTATTACAAAAACCATCAAAAACACAAAAAATCATAAAACGAACAAAAATCAACATTCTCAGTCAAGGGTTTGGGTTGAGAGACACCTGGTCTCTTACAAGTGGAATTTAGTTTTACACCTAGAAATTGTATTTGCTTGAAATTTTCTAAAGCCTTTTCAACAAATCCATTTTGTGCATATCTTGCAATCATTGTAGTCCATGAGGACATATCTCATTGAGGCATTTTGTCAAACAATTCTACCAAAGCAGCTGATTTCCTTGTCTATGCTAACAAATTTTACATGCATGTCTACCAAAGCATTTTATCAAACAACGTAGACAAGGCAATTAGTTGTTTTAAAAAGTGCCTCAAAGAAATATGGTCTCATGGTGATGCACATCACCAGGAGACCACATTTCTTTTAGGCATTTTTTCAAACAGTTGATTGCCTTGTCTATGCTACCAATTTTTCCATGCATGTCTACCAAAGCATTTTATCAAATAGCATAGACAAGGAAATCAATTGTTTGAAAAAATGCCTCAAAGAAATGTGGTCTCACAGTGATGTGCATCACCATGAGACCATATTTCTTTGAGGAATTTTTTCAAACATTTGTTTTCCTTGTCTATGCTACCAAATTTTCCATACATGGCTACCAAAATGTTTTGTCAAACAATCCCCCTTTCTTTCAATAATTTGATTGATGCCTAGATACCTTGTTCCAAAGGTAGGATGTCAAGACAAAAGTTGTGAAATTTGGATTTATACTCAAGCCAATTGTATCTTCTTGGAAGTTTGTAATGTCTTAAAAAATCCATTTTGTGCATGCCTTGTCGATGCTTCCATTTTGTGCCTATCTTGCAATCATGGCATTCCACAAGACCAAATTTCTTTAAGGCATTCCATCAAAAAATTGATGCGAGCTTTGACAAGCCAGTGAGATTTGATAAGCTAGTGAGCTCACTAGCTTGTCAATGCAGTAGCATAGACAAGCTAGTGGGATATTTGAAAAAATGCCTCATAGAAATGGGGTCTCACTATGAGACCCCAATCACCGTGAGACCCCATTTCTATGAGGCATTTTTCAAATAGCCCACTAGCTTTTATATGCCACTGCATTGACAAGCTAGTGAGCTCACTAACTTTTCTATGCTACCACATTTTGCATATATGTCTACCAAAACATTTTGTCAAAAAATTCACATGCCTTGTCCATGCTTCCATTTTGTGCCTATCTTGCAATCATGATATTCCATGAGACCACATTTCTTTAAGGCATTCCATCAAAAATTTCATGTGAGATTTGACATGCTAGTGAGCTCACTAGCTTGTCAATGCGGTGGCATAGACTAGCCATCACTGTGAGACCCCATTTCTATGAGGCATTTTTTCAAACAACCCACTAACTTGTCTATGCCACTGCATTGACATGCTAGTGAGCTCACTAGCTTGTCAATGTGGTCACATTTTGCATACATGTCTACCAAAACATTTTGTCAAACAATTCACATGCCTTATCCATGCTTCCATTTTGTGCCTATCTTGCAATCATGGCATTCCATCAAAAAATTCATGTGAGATTTGTCTATGCTAGAAATACTCTTCTATAGGATGATTGTAAGTATTTTGTATGAAGGGTTGAATGACATATATTTCATTTATTTGTATGGATTCATTTTTTATGAACTAATATTTGTCTCTTTATCATGCTACAGATAAAATTATCTGTCATGCGAAGGAAATAATCAAGGATTAAACCAACATAGGAAGAGATAGAAGCTAAGAATGCAAAAAAAGCAGCATGGATGAGGGAACATTATGAGCAGAAGAAATTGGAAATGATTGACGAAGACATGCCAATTGAAGAGGAACCTCAACCATCAAGAAGATAAGTGGAATTGGTGACACAAAGGGAATCAATGCAAAACCTTCATGCTAAGAGAGATTTGAATAATGTAGTTGGAGACACACCCTCTACCACAAGTGAATATGGAGGGATACCATTTATCGCATCTCAAGTTGAGAGTACATCATCACTCACATTTGAGGAAGGAGGTACGACATCATTCCCATCTCAACCTCAAGATATGTCATCTATTTCATCATGGATCGAAGGTACACCATCTATACCATCTCATTTAAATATTGATGAAATTCCTAATGTTGAGATGAATATACCTATGAGAACACCACCTAGAATTTTGCATAGAAAGCCAAAGTTTTTTATTAATATTGATGAGAATATTTTGTAGCCAATGGAAGGTAAGATTCCACAATGCACTTGTAGAAGATATGCTCATAAGATTTGTAGATTGTTCTTTGAAAATTTAAATGAGACCACAAGATGTCAACTATTTGTTGAAATGATGTGAAGTATAAAGTATAGGTCCATCATGAAGATTCTTGAGTTGAGAACATTAGATGCTTCAAATGAAAAAACTATTATGAAGAATCTAATGGATCCATATAAGAGTGTGGGTAAGACCTCACACTCAAAAGATAGTAATGTCACCTAACATGTCATTACATTGAATTTAGTAAGTAATCAAACAAGGAAATCTCATCTCATTAGAAAGACGAGTCAACAATTAAGAATTAATAGAAAAACTTTATCAAAAGACATTCAAAGGTGCCAAAGAATTAAGGACACTGATTCCACTGAATTATGGGCATTCTTGGGAAGACTCCCACAAAAAGATAAACCAATTTTTGAAGCATTGAGATCACTAATTGAAGACTATTGGAATAAGAACACAAGGGTGTCTCTAAATCAAAGGGATGTGGTAGAAGGAGAGTTGATAGTCAAAACCGTGAGCCACATCCAAATCATTTTTTGGATACAAATCAAACATAGTTTTTTTGTAAGTTTATAGAGGATTATCCTCAAATTAAAAAGTTTCAAATTTTTTTTGAAATTCTTAAACATTTTTATGTCAAGATAAATCACAAATTCACTACTTGTTGCAGATTACATATTGAATTTTCTAACCATTTTCATGTTTATCTTTCTATATGTTTAGTTTTGTATACTAACAATGCTTTACAAGATTGTGGTATACATGCCTAGCCAACATCTTCAAGAGACTTCTTATCAAAAAAATTATGTGAAAGAGAGGAATGTCAAATATTCTACAAGAAATTATACTTGGATGACACATGTCAACATTACAGTGGATTACAACTGTATACACCTAAAATCGGTCAAGACATTTAATTAATTAAATACTAGTTATTTAATTAATATTCAATTACATATAAATAAATTATCAATTTATTTATATAGTTCACCCTTTTCTAATTCTCCAAATCTAAAATCAAATTCTTCTATTTAAATAAATAAACAAATTTCCATAAGCTTGTTTTATTTAATTAAGTTTCATTAATCCCAAATTAGGAATTCAAGCACATGTCTACAACTTTTTCATGCTTCGCTTCCAAGTCATGAAACGTTCAGTCCGCAGTCCGAGCGAAAGCGGTTGAAGCCCTTGCAGGCTTTAAAATGCGCCAGATCTCCACCAGTTTGAAACGGAGCGAGCCCTGCGCCATGCCTGTTTGGCTGCGCGGTTTTGAATGGAAGCGTTTGCCTTCCGGTTTCACGCCGGTCTCTTCTTTGGCTGGTTCCGATTTGATTGCCGCCCAGCGCCAGCTGTTCCTGAAGCCGGCACGACGGGTTGCAGTGTTCTGGGCCCGCGGTTTGCCCGCGAAGTCACGGAAGTAAATTTCGGAAGCATTTTGGTTCCTAGTAGCCAAATTAAGCACTGCGTAGTACGGTCCCAAGAAGCAGACCTTAGAACTACACCTCATTTTAGGAGAGCTGTAATTTTAAGTACCCATGTAAATTTTCATTTTATAGCTTCGTAATTTTAGATTGAAACATTATATCCATAGCTAGAATTTTATGCTAACTAAACTGAAATTTTAATTCGCAGCATTTATAATTTTGGTAAGCAACCTGTTTCATCTACTTAATCCATCCAAATTTACAACATCCATCACTACCTTCACTATATAGCTCTTAAATGCAGAAACCCTTAATCATTTGCATGTTGAGTATTATTTCATTTCTCAAGTTGTCATTTTAACAACCATAGTGCACATAAAAATCTAAGAGCCAATATGGTTTAATAAATCCTTGAGAATAGAGGACAATGAAACATTCTTAAAATATTTGTCTAACTATAAAATACAGTAGTTTATTTGATTCAAATATTCGATATAATTCGTCTCATTGGTGTTTGTCTTGATTTACTAACTCTCCCACATTTCACACACACATAAAATGGCACCCACCGTGGGGCCATACCCCATTTCTAATGATTTTCTGGAAAAGTTCTTGTAAACAAGCTGGACGTGACGTTTTAGCGTAGTTGTTAGTTCTTTCGACGCATACGACAAATCTTTCGACACATACGACTTTTGTTTCAATGCATATGAGGAATCTTTCAACGCATCCGGGGTCTGTTTCGGCACATACGATATTTCTTTCGGCACATAGAACAAATATTTTAGTGCATATAGGGAGTGTTTTAGCGCATTCGATCTTTTCTTTAACATATTTTGTATCTGTTTTAGTGCATTGGGGTGTTATTTTAGTACATTGGATAGTTTTTATAGCGCATTCATCAATTCTTTTAGTGCATTGGGTAATTCTTGTAGTGCATTGATGTTTTAGTGCATGCGATGACTATTTTAGCGCATTTGTTTAAATTTGAAAAATTCGAGAACTGATTGGTGTTTTCTTCTTCCAAGTAATTTTATACACTAGTCAAAGACAAATTTATCAAACTACTGATGGTTTATGCATGGGCTAGAGTTATTTAAATACTTTTTTTGCTTAAGATAGGCATCTAGCTTAATTAGAAAGGATAAAGAACACCATGTATTTCATGCTTGATGAATGGTAGGCATATGCTCTCCCCTTAACTGGGTGACCAAAAAGCTAGACCCATTCACTTTTGTTTTATCCTTAGAGGGCTTGCCTTGTGGGAAAAAGTAATCACCCAAGGGAACAACTCAATCGGTAACACGCTAAAGCCAAGTGACTTCCAACCGGGATATAAATGTGGGTACTTGGGGAAAGTTCAAGTATCATGAGGATTGTTCCGACAACAAGGGAAACAATGATCTCTTGCTGCGTGGATGATCCCCCACGAACATAATGCCTATACTAGAACCCTTTGTTGTAGCAAGGCCAAAATCCTTATTCTATTTGTTGGTGTGAGAACGGTCATTCTAAAGCCATCCCACATTCTTATGACTTTTAGTAGAAATGAGGAATATGCCATGGGAGATTCATGGGTATTGATGCTTGGCTGCCCCATAGAAGTGAGTGTTGTGGAGGGGAGCCAGTGGGGTCAAACATCTAATCATTCGCTATAAGTAAGCACAGCTAAAGTAAAATCCAAGTGAGAATCCAATAAATATTGTCCTACACGGCCTTAAGTTGTACATGTTTGATGTGTCTTTACCAATGTGTTTTTAAAAATAAATTAAACAAAACGTCATACATTGGAAGTGAAAACCTTGATTCAGAAAAACATCATTTGAAACAACTTGGAAAATTAGAAAATCAAACACAAACTTGCAAGAAACTGCGTCATTTTCCCAGTTCAACACATCTGCTACATTTTCTAGCGCTTTAGTGCAATCCTGTAGTGCATCCAACTGTTGTTATAACACATATGTGCAATTTTTCAGCGCATTCATCCTCTGTTCCAGTGCATCCAGTCAATCTTATAGCGCATCTAAGAAATATTCCAACGCATTTACCCCTGTTATAGCACATTCATTGCATATTTTAGCGCATCAACCCTCTATTCTAGCACATCTAGGCAATCTTATAGCGTATTGGTGCAATTTTTTGGTGCATATGTCCTCTATTTGAGTGCATCTATCAAATATTTTAGTTCATCCAGGCTCTGTTTTAGCGCATCCATTAAATGCAAAACCTGAGAGTTAAACTTATCCCCTATTTCACAGTTTGAACCAAAATTCAAAATCTTTTTCATTCTAGCATCGTTCCCCATGTACAACAGAGTCTAAATTTGTCAAAACTGACCTCTGCAAGTGGAATTCTCTAACCTAAACCAAGATCTAACATATCAAAGTGCCAAAATCATCAAACTTATCACACCTTTGATTATTACTTGCCTAGTTTCATCATTAGGATTTGTCATCCTTTCATCACGAAATGAAGCTATATAGTCAAATCAAACTTAGTCTCATTAGAATTTTTCATTCTATTTGACTTAGTTGTAATCCTTGGTACTCTTCCAAAATTAGATCGAAGTTTAGTCAAAACTATAACACTTGTATGCTCGTTCAAATAAGGCTACAAAAAAAAAACTCAAGGAAAAAGGACTTGAAAATCAAAACATTGAAGAGCCAAACCTTGAAACTCCAACCCTTGAAACTCCAAACATTGAAACCCAAAATAGTGAAATAAGAAACACCATGGCAGAGGCTAAAGAGAATCTTTTCCATGGAATCCATAACAAATGAAGGGGAAGAAATAACCCGAGGGGAAGATCCAAATTACGTCAACAAGATCCCTCAACAAAACAAATGCTTAGGAAAAAAAAAAATTCGAAGAAATGGGGAAAAAAATCTCCTTATGCTAGCTAAACAAGGTGTCAAATTACCCAAGGAATTTGATGTGAATCAATTGAAAGCACCTCCAAAACAACCTGAAAAAGAAACCGAACAAGTGGTTGCCCTAACTCACCAAATGAAGAACCTTCAACAAAAAATTCTCGATATGCAAAGGGGAACCTCAAAACGATACTTGATCCAAGACACTTGTCTGTATCTGTTTGATCAAAGTATCCACATGATTCCCTTTCCCAAACATTGTGAATTCCCAAAGTATGACAAATACAATGGAAAAACTGATCTGATAGATCATGTGAGGGAATTTAGAACCATGAGTCTTGAATTTGCATACAATGAAACATACTTGATGAGATTATTTCCACGAAGCTTAGGTGGACAATGTCTTGAATGATTCTCCAAAATCACCCTGCCAATTAACACCTTTGAAGAATTGGTCAATAAGTTCATCACCCAATATTCTTACAACATCCAACATGACATCACCATGAAATATCTTTGTAACTTGAAACAAAAGAAGGGTGAATCATTCCTTGTATTCTTGCAAAAATGGAGAAGGTTATTTGCACGATATTCTCGTCCTGTACCTAAAAAAGAAAAGATCAAAATCTTCATCGATAACCTAAATGACGAGATGAGTTATAGATTGGAATTGCAATGTCCACCAACCTTCGAAAAATTGATTGAAAATAGAATAAAAATCGAAGAAGCTCTAGTCAAGAGAGGAGTCATCAAAATTTATAATGAAAACAACTCGTCAAACTCCTCCAACAATTACAATAGTGGTGACAAACCCAAGTTTTAGCAACGAAATAAGAATGTTGGAAATAACGATGTTGCAGTTGAAACTCAAAATATGAAACCTGTATTCAACTTAACCGCAACTGCAACCAAAACTAATCAGAATAACATTCCACCCAACAACCAAACCAATAGCCAAAACAACAGCCAAAATGTCAACCAAAGCAACAATCAAGGTAATGTTGGATCTAGAACACCATCCTATTGAACGTACTCAAATCGAAGAAGGTTTACACCTTTAGGAAAATCATCAAAATCAACATTGAAGGAACTTCTCAAAGCTAAAGTCATACTGTTACCAGAGGCAAGAAATTGGGAACCACGAGTTAAGCCTCCATGGTGGAATAATGCTCATTTTTGTGACTTTCATCGCAACAAAGGACATAAAACCAAGGATTGCATGCAATTGAAGCGCTTGATACAAGACTTAATTGACAACGAGACGATATTTGTAGAAGGACCCCAAACAAGTAATGATCATGGGGCGTTCAAGAACCCTCTACCCAAATACAAAAAATGGGAATCTTCTTCTTCAAATAACAAAGGCAAAAACATAAACTATGTCTATGACACCGCCATTCTGCATATTGAGGTGGTCGATGATGAAACCCATGACAAATTAGATCTTACTGCAATTGATAACCCAACAAATGACAACACCCTTGAACATGAACAAAACATCATTGCAATTGAAAATCAGCATCACGATATCAACACTACCTCACGTCAAATCAATGATCTTGTGCCCATAAATTTTTTCAACAACATCATTACAAATGGCAATCAAATCAATGTTATCAAAATCAGAGAAGGACAAAACAATTCACTGATCAATGCAATCACACGAGGACAAGCCAAGGTAACACTAAAAGGAGCTACCCCTTCCACGTCCAAAGCAACTACTGCTATCCCTACAACCCAATATAACATAGTTGATCAATTGCAGAAAATACCCACCCAAATATCCATATTAGAACTTCTCAATATTTCACCCGCTCGCAAGGAAATCTTGGAACAAGCTCTAGTTGCCACCACGATACCAAACAATCTAGAGGTTTTCCAATTCCAGACTATGGTGAGACATTTGATTGCACCACACTGTTTACCATTTTCTAAACACGATGATGTATCTATCAATCATCTGCACAACACTGCCCTCCACATATAGGTATTAATCCACAAACACCGTGTTAAATGTGTTCTAATAGATGGAGGATTTGGCCTGAATATCTGTACTTTGAAACTTGTCTGTGCACTAGGCTATTCGAAAAATGCTATTGATCCTAGAAGGAAAATCACAATAAAAGCATATGATGATGAAGAGAGATCTTCATAAGGGTTGATAGTGCTACCTATTCAAGTGGGACTAGTTGTTAGAGATATAGTATGCCAAGTGTTAGACAAAGAGTTAACATACAACATACTCTTGGGAAGACCTTGGATTCATGACATGCAAGCAGTGCCATCCACATTTGAGTAGAGTTCTCATGCAGGAATATCGTTTGAGCATGGAGCATTTTGGAGTCTTATAGTTGCATTTCATATCATGTTTTGTTCCATAGTTACATCTTAGAATCACACTTTGCTTTATAGTTGCATTTTAGATTAGCATATTCATAGTTAGCATTTGAGCATATGCAAAATCATCTTAGCTTCATATCATAGCATTTACATTGTATAATCTAACATCATTATCCATTCATCATAATACCCATTATCATTTTCATCATATAATTTCATGTAGGAACTTAATTGGCTTGCATGTTGAATATTATCTCATTTCTCAAGTTGTCATTTTAACAACCATAGTGCACATAAAAATCTGAGAGCCAATATGGTTTAATAAATCCTTGAGAATAGAGGACAATGAAACATTCTTAAAAGATTTGTCTAGCTGCAAAATAGAGTAGTTTATTTGATTCAAATATTTGATATAATTCATCTCATTAGTGTTTGTGTTGATTTACTAACTCTCGCACATTTCACACACACAACAACATATGCCAATATGTGAACATGTGGAAAACACACATGCGGTTGGAAAGGAACTAGTAGAGTTTGACAAGTATAAAACAGTGGCCTACAATACAAAAGATGGGAATCAAGTAAAAAGGTGTGATTTGGTTATTTGAAAGATTCTGATGTATTAGTTTATGTCTACATTTCATGACAACATAGTGTATGAGTATGCAAGGCATACCCATAGAGCTCGATGGTTGGACTTGTAATTCAAGTTATGCAAGGACACCTTTTTAGATGGTAGCATTGTTTCAGAGGTCAATTTTGTAGATAAATACACTCTATAGCCATAGTGTGAGGTGTAATCACAGTATT
Source organism: Sequoia sempervirens (assembly GCA_007258455.2). NCBI lineage: Eukaryota > Viridiplantae > Streptophyta > Pinopsida > Cupressales > Cupressaceae > Sequoia > Sequoia sempervirens. The sequence goes on along the minus strand of VDFB02292835.1, from coordinate 10,606 downwards.
ACAACTCCACATAGGTTTCTATATATGTGCACATATCATTCATTCATGAAACCGATAGTACAAAGGATAACATGAAGGTATTGAGGGAGTGCCACTTTTACATTAGTAATGATCACACACATTCTACAGAGTTTGTGCAAGGTTGCTTTCAGTTGTTCTACAGTGATTTCGTTAGGAAGGGCATAACATATAGTCAATATATAATATGGTCGGATAATTGTGCATCATAGTTCAAGAACTCGCAGATGTTCTATTAGTTGAGCAGGATGCATGTTATTATAGGTGTTTAGCATATATGGAACTTTTTTGAGGTTGAGCATGGAAAGGGGGAGCATGATGGTGCAGGAGCATGTATCAAAAGAGGATTAGCACGAGAAGAGTTGAAGTATAAAGATAATACAAATTTGACAGATGCAAAATCAATCATTGAGTGGTGTAATGCTTTGATGGGCATAGGCAATGAAGGTAAGTCTTTAGTTCATATTTTTTGGTTGATAGATGATACTAACATTGCACCATATGAGGATTGTTGTACATTGACAAGATTAAGTAAGCTACACTCTTTCCTTATCTCAAATGTAGTTTCATGGAGTATCCATATGCGGAAGATGGCATGCTTTTGTTCTTTATGTACAATTCAAGCCTGGAATGAGTGTGAGTGAAATGAGTGGGTTGACGAATGGTGGTTAAGTTATCTTAGACCACTTCACATGTATTGGCCTCCGATGGCCTTGGAACTGACACAGATGGAATCATCAGTTGAATTTGACCACATATCAGATCTAGTTCAAGCAGGTAATATATCTACTTGCATAGTTTTTGAAATTCCTATTGTTATCTTACTTTGTAATGTATTTGTAATTGTAGTCATCCTTTTGAAATCTGCAAAACTAAAATTCATACAAGGTTAGTAGCTCACAAATTCCTCAAGAATGACCCTATGAAATACCTTGTAAATGCCTCAAAATGCAACAAATGACAATAGAAAATTAAAAGCATTATGAAAGCAATAACAATTTACCTATCCCATAGTGGATTGGTGTCACATGTGCAAGTGACCCTTTCCCAATCCTTGATCAAAGCTTAAGATGATGCAAACGCAAATAAGATGAAGAGAAAGATGAGTTCTCAAACCAAGAGAGTAACCTTGCATAAAAGTTGTAGATGGATGAATGAGGATTAAGGCCTTCTTTTATAGATTTTCTTGATGAGAGATTGGCCAAGAGGGTGAATGTGGGACTAAAAGATCCACCAATGAGACAATAGGCCAATTTGTAAAAAGTGGTGATAGGCCAAATGGATGTGTGCAAGATTTGGGAAGTGCTCCATGAGAGGGAGAATTTGAATTCAAAATTTTGGTAAATAAATTTTGAGAGGGGGACAAGAAAAATGAGCAATAAATGCAATGCCGGAGGGACAAATCAACTTGTCATGATTTTCAAAGTCCTGAGGGCCATGCTGCGAAAAAATGAGGGTTTTCCAATAAATCAATAAATTGATTTATCGGTGCAAGTGGCCAAATCTTAGAGAATGCAAGTAAGTGGGTTTAGGTTAGCTAATTAGGATTAGGGTCGGGGCTTCTTAATGATGATTGAAGTGAGCTCTGATCTCTTTAGGACCTTTGGAGCATTTTGATTTTATTTTAAACTGTGAAAAATGATGTAATATATCTGGATTCGGATTAAATTACTCTGATTTATTGCAAGTCGATGACTGATTTTAAATAAATGACCTTAGGAGATGAGATTACCTAATGAATGGATGAAAGTGAACCTGATTAATTGATGAATGGATCTAATGTGAAATCTAGTTTAGTTAATGAATGAACCTTAAATAAATGACCTTAGGAGATGAGATTACCTAATGAATGGATGAAAGTGAACCTGATTAATTGATGAATGGATCTAATGTGAAATCTAGTTTAGTTAATGAATGAACCTTAAATAAATGACCTTAGGAGATGAGATTACCTAATGAATGGATGAAAGTGAACTTGATTAATTGATGAATGGATCTAATGTGAAATCTAGTTTAATTAATGAATGAACCTAATTGAATGCACAATGTTAATTTTGCATGTCTATAGTAATGTTGACTAATTTCATCTAATTTGGTGCACATATCAATGTAGGGCATGCTTATGTAGTTATTGCAGATGAAGACAACGAAGAGGGAACAAATTATTACTTGTGTCGTTGTGTTGAGGCCAAAAAGAAATTGGAGGCCCTACTTATAAATGGAGAAAATATCAAATACCCTACAGGCTCAGTGGTTATTACTAGAACATTTACTTAGAAAGTACCCACATAAGAGTTAATGTTTTGTTGTTTCAACTCTTTGACATGCATCAGAAGATTCTTCATTACTTGAACCTTGTTGTGGCATCCAATGTTCATTTGATCAAATATGGGGGTAATCCTTTGAACAAGACCTTATGGAAGGTGTGTGAGTTTGACCACGAGGCAATACTTAACATAATAAATAGTAGAGCAGACTTGGATGGTTCGTTGGATTAATTTGTAAGTATGCACATTAATTTGTATTAAAATTTAGAGTATGCACATCAAGATTAGTTGATAGTTAGGCCTTTCATTTCTATATTTCAAGTTTACATATGTTTTGGTTCCAAGTTTATACATATGTTTTGGTTCAAAATTTACATATGAATATTGGGTAGATTATATGTTTTAGTTCAAAGTTTACATATGAATATTGGATAGATTATATATTTTAGTTCAATGTGTGGCATAGACAAGGTAGTGACCATTGACAAGCTCACTACATTGTCAATGCAGTAGCATAGAGCATAGACAAGGTAGTGAGCTATTTGAAAAAAATGTCTCAAAGAAATGGGGTCTCCTAGTGATGGTTTCTTTGAGGCATTTTTTCAAATAGCTCACTGCCTTGTCATTGCTATTGCATTAGCAATTTGACAAGCTCCCCAGCTTGTCTATGCAGTAGCAATGACAAGGTAGTGAGCTGTTTGAAAAAATTCCTCAAAGAAATGGGGTCTCCTAGTGATGTACACCCCATTTCTTTGAGTCATTTTTTTCAAACAACTCACTACCTTTTCATTGCTACCACATAGACAAGCTAGTGAGCTCACTAGGATGCATTGACAAGGTAGTGAGCATTGTAAGAAAAAATGCCTCAAACAAATGGGGTCTCAAATGCATCATCAAGAGATCCCATTTGAGACCCCATTTCTTTTAGGAATTTTTTTCAAACAGCTCACTACCTTGTATTCGATATTTCAAACAATATTCCTTCTAACCCCACTTATAGATAGGAAACTTTGCTATTAATTCATTGGTTATGCGTTGATTATTTGACTTAATAGAAGTCGGTCCACTTGATTAAGAAGTCAATTTTCAATAATTAATTTTTTATTCATCACCTCATTTTATCATTCATTCTATTGATTTTGGCATACCTTTGCGAGAATGAATATTCTTACTCAATGATTAACCACTAGTAGTATATCCTTTAAAAAATTAGTTTGATTGATCTCTTAAAAAAGTATGTTTGTGCCCTTTCCTCTTACGTTTTATACCATTTTATTTAATGTCCTAAATTTAGTAATGTGTAAATGAATTGTTTTACATTAAAAATCTAAACTCTAACTTTGACTATATTGTTCTCATATTGTCCTTTTATTAGTTTTCCTACAAGGTAGCAATGACAAGGTGGTGAGATCTTTGAGGCATTTTTTTCTTACAATGCTCACTACCTTGTCAATGCATCCACATTGACCATGAGGACATATCTTATTGAGGTGTTTTGACAAATAGTTCATGTGCCTTGTCTATGCATTCACATTTTGTATGTGTCTACTAAGGCAATTGCAACCATAACACTCTTGAAAATCCCCTCTTTTATGTTTTGATAGATTCCATACCCCATTCCAAGGTCCCATTACTGCTATGGCTAAAATCCTAAAACAAGTGCTTTCCAACAAACTATGGATGCATGGAAAAAATCTATCAAAGCATAATAGTAAGCAAAAGCAAATAATCTATCTTGTGCAATCATTCCAATATTTAGGGGCAAATTGAAAAATGAACAAATGAAGTAAAATATTCTTGCACTTAAGACTTTTGTGCAGAAAATACAACTGGAAATAGGTGATAAGAAATAATCAATATGATAACAATAGTTTCAGATGCAAAGGCAATAGTTGGAAGTGTTGAAATTGAAGCAAAACAACAGAAGACTAAAATTAACCACTTAGAAAAGGAATTAAAAGACAAGAGGAATATTTTATTGTCAATTAAAAGGAGGTTAGTCTACTTTAAAAACACTTGAAAAAGAGGCAGACCAAATTGAATGAGATACATAATGCATTCAATGAAGGGATTCTTCCTGCTACTGAGAAGTTGAGGAAGGTGTGTGCGTATATTCTTCTCTTTTCATCACACGACTAAACTGACAATTCCAACATGTCCGTATGGGTGGGTTTATAATAGGAAAGGTCCTCTTTTGTACCCAAACACATCGAAATGGTTTGAGCCACATTCTACCAACAAAGTCTTTCAAGAGACCAAAGTGCAAAAGGAAAGCAAACTTCAACGAGTGACTATTCAAAAATCGTGGCAATTGAAAACACCTCGGATCTCAATTTATAACCTGAAGTGCAAAAGCTGGAAAGTGGTGTAACTTTTGTTTTGTTCATCATACGTTGAATTGACTGTTCAAACACACTCGTATGGGTGGTTTTATGTTAGGGAAGGTCCTCTTTTGCATCCAAACACGTTGAAATGGTCCAAGCCACATTCTATCAACGAAGGACCTCTTAATAGACCAAAGTGCAAAAGGGTAGAAAACCTCGATGAGTGATTACTCAGAAACCATGGCACTTGGAAACACTTCCTTTAAGGCTACAGGATCACGTAGGGCCCCTCTAACATAACCTCTCTCAATTTTTGATAGCTCCAAGTTATTTTTCCATGGTGAACATATTTTAGTTGATGGAAAACGAGTCAGTTGCATGTAGTGTAAAGTTGAAAAGTGGTGTAACTTTCATTTTGTTCGCCATACGACCAAATCAACTATTCCAACATGTCTATATTAGTGGGTTTATGCTAGGAAAGGTCCTCTTTTGTACCCAAACATGTTGAAACAATCTGAGCCACATTCTATCGACGAAGTCTCTTAAGAGACCAAAGTGCAAAAGGGTAGTAAACTTTCACAAACGATTACTCGAAAAGCATGGCACTTGGAAACACTTTGTCTGAAGCTATGAGATCATGTAGGGCCCCTCTATAATAATATCTCTCTATTTTTGATAGCTCTAAGTCATTTTCCTATGGTGAATAGATTTTAGTTGATGGAAAACGGGTCGGTTGCATGTAGTGTAAAGTTGGAAAGTGGTGTAACTTTTGTTTTGTTCATCATATGACTAAACCAACTATTCCAACATGTATGTATGGGTGGTTTTATGCTAGGAAAGGTCCTTTTTTGCACCCAAACACACCGAAACAGTTTGAGCCACATTTTACCAATGAAGTCTATAGCTTAAGAGACCAAAGTGCAAAAGGGCAACAAACTTTGACGAGCGATTACTCAAAAATTGTGGGACTTGGTGTAGACATGTAAAATTGACCTAACACTTATCACACACCCTCAATGATATTTTTGCATCATCGACATCATTATCATCAAATATCACTGCATTTCACATCAAAAGCTTCAAAAACCCTAATTTTCCTTATTAATTGAATAAAATGACATTATTTAATTAATTCACTTTTTCATCATTTTTTACAAATTAAATAAATTTCATTTATTTAATAAAGTCCTAAAACCCTAATTTTTTTCTATTAATTAAATAATACAACATTATTTAATTAATTCACTTTTTTCATCAAATTCAACAAATTAAATAATTTTCATTTATTTAATAAAGTCCTAATCTAACTTTATTCCTCTCGATTAATTAAATAACGTCAATAATTTAAATTATGTTGCTAATTCACTTTATTCCCCTAAGTCGATTAAACTATTAAAACATAATAGTTTAACTATATCACTTTCCCTCCAAATTTTGAATAAATGAACTATTCAAAACATCATCAAAAATCAAATCAAACAAATGCAACATTGTTTGCAAAAGTCAAACTTGATTTGCACATTCAACTCCAAAAATAATTAATTAATTAAATCAATTAAGTAATGTAAGGTAGGGGGACCAACCACACCAAGGCTCTAGGTCACATAAAGCTGAGAGCGGAGGACTGCCCTATCTCACCTCAAGCTAACGGGTGTTTAAGGAAAGGATAAAGAATGAAGAGCACTCTCAAGTGCTTCTTCCACTCTACAAATCCAAAAACTTGAATGGGGTTAGACGAGCTGACTTTTGGAATCCAGACTACACCTTGAACAACTCTCTACCTATGGACAACAGCATGGGTCAAGGACGATAGCGTGGTGCATTGGCCTCCGTACGACTAGAAAGTGAAAAGTATAGTACCAAAAATAAGAAAACTTACTAATTGCCTAGCTGAAAAAGTTTAACAAAATGAACAAAATGATAAAGTATGCAAAATAACTATATAAGTGGTAAAGAAGGTAGATGAAATTAAGGGCAACGAAAATCAACTCACTGAGAGTTCAGTTCTCCAACGAGCTCCACACACACATTCACATACACATAGCCAAGAGAGGAAAAAATGTTGGGTTGTATAGGGGTTTGCCTCAGGAAAACCCCTGTTTTAGTGTTTCCACCTCCACAGACAGCCAGGAAAGCCACGAAGTAGAAAATAGCATAAAGAAAATAGAAAGGAGAGTATTGAACACTACAAAAGATATAATGCTACTCTATCAAACTGCAACAAGAGAAGATAGTGAAGGAATACCACCTCCACCCAATGGCACTCAAGGCTAATGAAGGGAGAATGCAAGACAATGAGCTTGGAAAAGTCAACATAGTCGTAGCGGTGATGAAGGGAGGTCTCACAAGACTTCAAAATCGCAACTTCTATGGTAGCACAACACGTACAAAAATGAAATTGATGGAGTAACAAGTTGTTGGAATGCTCACGATAGTGTATGAACTACTAGAAAGATTGTAGAAGAATGCTCAAGAGATTGTAGAAGATTGAATGAATGTGAAATGGATGCATTTGAAGATCAAAATGAGAGGGAAAGAGCCATTTTCAGGCCAGCTAGTCGACACAGGCATTACGCTTCATGCCCAATGGTGAATGTAATGTCCATGCGGACACCAGAGGCAAGAATCTATCAGGGATGACAACATTCTGCATAGATGTCCACGCACCATGCTCGTGTCCTCGACAAATATTCCCCCACCAACACAAAAAATAGGCGCGAAGCAGATGCGAGCTAGATGGGTGATGTGGAATTTCACATTCGGGTTTGATTTTATGAGGTGGAGCGATGCAAAAGGGGAATTTACACAAGGGGTGCAAATTTGTTCCTATACATTTTGCCTTCACTTTAGCGAGCATGAGTATCAATGAGTGTTCGGTAAAGTAAATCGAGGGGTTAGAAGTGTATACTTGAATCATCGAGGAAGCAAACCATGATCTGGCAAACTCAAAAGTGAAAGGAAAGCAAAGGACTCCATAGGTACTCACTCCTGAAGAGGTTTGAACAAAAGAATTTGTAGCTCCTCGGAACTACAAAGTTGCATAAAGTACACTAAAGGCCCGCAAACCAATGATGGACAAATCCTACAAGATGCAAATGATTCACAGGCTGTCAGACCTACAAAGAAGGTGCCCCCCAGGTACTCTCTCCTAAAGGAAGCCCGATGTAAGGGGACTCCATAGAGTTGGACTGGAAAGCAACTTCACAAGCGCACCTACAAATCAACATGCTAATCCATAGATAAAACATGTTAGAGAACAAAAAGCAGCCATGCAGGGAAACAGGAAGACAGTCACGCAGATAGTCAAAAAATTGAAGGAAGAGCTTTCAAAGGGATCCCTCGGGAACCCTTCAAAAGAAAAGGGCTCCACTCAAGGGACACACTATTTGAAAGTGAGAGCATTTTTTGCAAATCGATTCAACACCAAGGAATCCTTTCGAAAGATGTTCACTTCATTAAGGAATTCAAAAGGAAGAAAATGCCCCCTTGCGAGGGGAAGGTCGAGGCTTCTCCCATAGGAAAAGTTTCTCCCTCCTCAGAGGAAAGTTCTTCAAATTATTTCTTTGAGAACCCATGACGAAGGAAACATGTTCTGCTAGGGGTCTTTGTTGAGAATGCAATTTTTGAAAATGTTTTGAATTTTTTTTTTAGAAAAGATTCGATGTCACGAATACGTTTTCTAAAAATTGAAATAACATGATAGCACCCCCCTTAGGATGGTGCGTGTTGAATGCAGAAGCACGTGACATCCTAAGGAGAGAAAAGCAAGAATGAAAAAGTGATGTTATGGCCCGCGGGACATAGAGAGATGTAACTGTGGTAATGTTGTTGCACACACGAGGGACAACACAACATCACAAATCAAGCAAAGAAAAGAGAAGGATAACAATACTGTGAAAAGAGATAATGACATCACGAATAAATGACACAAGGGTGATATGATATTTCAGGGTTAGAGCTGCTCATAAATATATATAAGTATAGTAATAGTATATTAATGAATTATCATCAACCCCCTACTATATTAGACTATATGAAGAATTCATGAGAAGACAAAAAAGAAGAAGAAAGGTTTAACATGGAAGGAAGCGTAAATTCCCCCAACACTTTGCATCGTCCCCAATTGTTGAAAATCAATACATATAATAGAGGAAGAATGATGCCACAAATAGAGGAAGTTTTATGACACATAATCACTCCTATATTCAAGGACCTACGAGGGTGACAAGGGTCATCCAAGAACACATAATGCAAGCACAAGGGAACACAAACACACGCACACACTCTACACTACAGATAAAGAAGAGGCACCCCCTAACACTCATCAACCAAGCAGTCATCGGCCTCCCAATCTAGATCATTATACAAGGAAGGAAAACAAGCCTGCAAGGGTAGAATGTCAAGGGGGGAACCCTCTGACCCCCCCACAACAAGAGCCAAGGAAGGAAACTCTTCAAGGTCTGCTCCACTCAGTTCTTATGGAGCAAAGGTCAGCGACTTTGCAAAGATCACTGATAGGGCCAAGACCTCGTCCAAAGAGTTAAACATGCACTTCGCAAGACTGCCATGTGTTACCTCATCAGACGATGGGGGTGGTGCCAGAGATTCACTGCTAGGCTCATCAAGTGACTCAAGAGCAGTGACGAACTCAGGGGATGCCAGAACTTCCTCCATCACTAAGAAAACACATGCTAACATAGGACCACCCTCTAAAGAAGGTGGACTCCTCTTTCGCCCCCATTGATGATGGGGCCAACCTCCATCTTTCACTTCATCAGAGGATGTGAGTTCCCCACAAATGAGGCAGAAGGCATAGGAGGAGGAGAAAATCGCGATGAACACCACCAAGGTATTTGGAATGTCCGTGGAGTTCAAAAATGGTAAGATTATTGAGAGGGACATCAAGAGAGTGGGATCGACCGATGGAGCAATAAACACCTGCAACTTTTCAGGGTTAGGGGCGTTTATGCTCACAAAAGGAGCCAGAAGCAACACCAAGGTTGACTGAACTGAAACAAAGGGGATGGGAGAGTAGGACTTTGCAATAGGCCCTGAAACAAGGGTGATCAACTCCCCTTCCTCTGTGAAGTTGCCTAATTGGTAGCCAAATCCTTTCATCGACAGTTGCGCTCACGCGCAAGGCGGTTCCTACGACTCCAAGAGCTAGAGACTGGGAGCTAAGATGGAACAGAAGGCTCCTACTCATATATCAAAGTGTCCATCATAGCCATTTATAATGGAGGGAGAGACTCTTGGACGGGAGCAAGAGGGAGAGATTGAAATGATAGCAGGGGGAGCAGGCTCTAATGCCTCGACGACGGGCCTCTTCCCATTCACTACCTTGGGAGCAAGAATGGTAGGAGGTCGCAAAGGCCAAGACATAGAGGATTCCCCATGAGGACCCTTCCTTCTACAATATAGGTAGGGCCAAGGTCCAAGAGGCAAAGTACAAAGGTTAGATATTTGAATCTTGGCTTTACGCCAAGTGGGTACCATTAGACTTCTTGTGCGAAATCCTGGAGTAGTCATCCAAAACTCCTCTTCAGAAAGGGGGAAAAAGTGGTGCCCTAAGGATGAGCGAGCCTCTCCTTTCCCTTTTGAGAGGATGTAGCTTGTTTCTATGCTACTAGAGGGGTCACTTTTGGCTGTCCTTTGCCCCTAGTTTTGTACTTTACGTAGTTTCGGTAAAGCAGGTCCGTTCTAGGGGGAAGCAGACTGACTGGGGCAGGCCAAAAATGATCCAATGAATAACCCCCACGGGATACCAATGGTTGATAACTAGTGTCGTGCATAACATGCATGACACCTTCATGGGAGAACTTTAAAGATTTATGAATAATGGAAGTGATTTCGTTCATGGAAGCTAGCCACGAGATGCCTAACTTCACCCTGAACATATCAAATTCTAAAATAATGTCAAAAATTGTATCCATAGTCCTAGGTCCAACTACGACAAAATGAGTTATAAATCCATATGGCTTCAAAGAGAGACCATCA
>VDFB02292834.1:28372-40306 GCA_007258455.2 Sequoia sempervirens | reverse complement strand
AGGTGGAGGAACAAGTTTCTCAGCTTATAGCTAAGAGAGATGCAGAGTGGGCTAGGAGGACTAAGCTTGAGATTGGATAGGGGTCGATGATCATGATAGCACAATATCTATATGATACATATTATTGGACTCTGTATTAGGCGGTTGTACCGAGAGAATGTCGAAAACCTTAGTTTTCTACTAGGAGTAGTATAATGGGGGAGTTTAGATTATGAAATGGTGGTTCAGTGGGTTGAACCTCCCAACAGGTGTTACCAAGATAGGGTGAGCATCCACATGGGTTTCCAAGACACAGTGAGTAGTAGCAATACATTATGGTTTTGTCACCTCCTCAGCCTCTTGATAGAGAGGAGTGAGGGAGCTTTGGATAGATTGATGTTGTACAAATACTTACTTTATGTATGATTATTAATGTAGAAATATTTATATACACTCATTGTCTTTTGAGCCTCATGTACATATATATATTTTTATGTATATTATTTATGACTCACTCGATGTACTAGATGCTTTGTATCATAAAATTTTCATTTTTGATGATATATGAGATGAGATGATCCTTTTTGAGGCAGCTATGATATGATGTTATGATGTATGATTTGAGTATGATGCATGAATGTTTCATGTTTCATGATTCATGATGTGATGATGTGGTGTATAATGATTATGCTTTTGCTAATGATTGTTGGATACATGATGCATGTTATGATGACATGATGACATATCTTTCTTCTTTTTGTATTTGCATATGATATATGATGATGATTATGCAAGATGGATGATATGATATGCATATTGATGGTTTGTGGATGCAAGATGGGATGCATTTTTTTTGCTATGTCATGATACTTGGATAGAAATGTTAGTATGATAGAGATAGAAAAGCGGATGTTTAGATAGAATATAATGAGGTGAGATAAAATGAATGATGTTGATCAAGACACCAATAAATCTATGATTAATTTGAGATTATATTAGATATGTGATGAGATAGGATAAATGATTTTTCTTTTCTTTTTAGGTTATGATAAATAATATAGAGCAATCCTTATTTTGAATAGAAAGTAGACACAATGAACTAAGGTATGAAGAACCAAGGTGGCGTTGTATCCTTGTTCATACTTGGCATACATAAACCTTGTTTTATCATGTGAGAGAATGAAGCCATCAAAGTAAGGAGACCAATATACAAAAGGTATAAAGAAATTGATATGCAAAAGACATTGTATTACTTGAGACTATCCTTGCACACACAAGGTAAGTATTCATTAAGGTCGTATTATAAGAACATCCAACAAACACATCAGATGAAAGCAATGACTATGCACCATTGCGTACCCCTCTAGACACACCAAGATATTAAAGATCCAGGTAGTTTCGAGTGAGTGATGTAAACGACACAAAAGATAAAATCAAAAGAAAAAATAAAAAATGAAAAAAACATCAATGCCACCATATTTCTTGCTAGATAGAGTTGTTTTAGTTGATATCTAAAATGATGTCTATTGTAGGAAAGATATATCCATTAATACATTCATTGGATGTTGATTTTCAAATGTTTAGGATGTTGATATGAAGGTTAATTGACATGTTTAACAATGATCAAGACTTCTTATTTGAGTGAAAGTTTGTGTTTTGACAAGGGTTGAACTTGCTTCTATTTGTCTTGTCACATGTGAGGATGCTGATAGGTTTATTATGGATGACAGTTTATTGCAGATGGAATGAGAGAGATGGGATAGATGGGTGATTATTTCTCTTTTAGAAATTTATAAATGTTTTTGAATTTTTGAAATGGTTTTTTAGTCTGCTTTTGGTATCTTAAAGTTTTTTGATTTTTTTTTGATATCTTTGTAATATTTGGATTTTTTTTGAGTTTTCCACATATTATGGATGTTTTTGGGATTTTGATATTATCTAGATGTTTTCTAGTATTTTGAATGACTTGGGTGATGTAAAAGAATCCATGTCAATGACTAGATGTAGGAAGATGCCCCCAGTCACATGTTAGACAACTTCATTATAGGTAGGACAAACTGACCTTAGGATAATTCCAAGTAGTACTAATAGGTATAAATAATCATCGAACACCAAGCCATGGTAGGAATGTTAATGAATGGATCCAAGATAGATGGATGAATATGTGGATAAGAATGTGAAACCTTCTATTTCAATGAAGAAGAATGATCTAATAATGAATGTGGATCTAGTAGAAGTGAAGAAGGAAATGGGAAAAATATAGAAAAAGAAAGAAGAGAGTGAAGTAAAGAACAAGTTTGTGCCAGTTTCTAGTGCAGATGTTTCCTCTGAAAACTAAATGAAGAGCTTTAGCTCAAGGGGTTTTAACAGAAGATATTTAAGCCTCTACTAAAGATATGTTGTTGATGCCTTCAACACACTGATATAAGATGTAGGTTGCCATGCTTGACCTAATGGTAAAATCGCCAGTGAAGAATATTTTGTTGCAGAGATTTGTGGAGTATTTGAAGGTGACTATGTCATCACAGTTAGGGTTTAACAACTTTTCACTTAACTTCAAATCAATGGATTTAATGTATCCAAAAGGTGTTTATAAGTGTTTTTGCATATGAAAAGTTGATTTGTGATTGATTATTCTAGGAGTGAAGAGAAAAAAAGAGGTGAATTGAAGCAATTCTAAATTGGTGTGTAAAACCCTAACCGGTAGTGATTTCAAAGGTATTTACAACTTCTTACTTTTCCCTAGTTTTAGAATTATTTCAAGATGTCTATCCCTCAAGTATTCAATGTTGTGGACGAACCTCAACCCAAGTTCAAAAAGCATCCCGATAAATCTATGGTATTGTATCTAGATGGTGCAATATCGCATATTCCTTTCGGTGTATTACATACTAAAGATTTCAAAATCTATATTCATGAAAAATGGAAGAATACAATCATTCTAATTTGGGAGAAGTGTGGCTAAAAGAGCTTACCAGTGATGATTTTGAGTTGAAACCCAAGTATGAAAGTTTAACGGAGAAGAAACTAGATGTCTAGAATAACTTTCCTATTTTTTTCTATGTTGATGAATGGATTAGATATGTGTTGAAAAGAATTCACGATAGTTTCATTTGGTTGGATTGACCATACATGATCAATAAGGAAACAATTAGAGTTGTGACAAGTTTATGCTGAACCGGACCAATTCCAGCTATTAAATCTATGAAGAATGAAGTAGTGATAAATTTAACTGGCACAAAATTTGATAAGAGAGCCCTAACAATAAAAGACATTGAAGATCCAACTATGAAGTATGCATCCATGATGATTGGTTATAATATTTTATTCACAAATAGAGAAAACTTTGTTTCTACTACAACAATTAATATTACATATGAAATGGTGAAGAAAGGCTAAGATTTTGACCAGTGTGAATTGTTAAGGAAACAACTGTTGGAGAACTACAAAATACTAAGGAATCTTGGTACCCCTTCATTTATGGTACCTTAATCATATGGTTACTGTTCTAGTTCTACTTGACATAAAGAGAATTGTATGGTTGAGTGATGTTCTAGTTGGCACACAAATTAGAGACCACTTGAGAAGATTGGGTAATGTAGACACTCAGAAGGATACTTTGTGGGGTTTCTTCAAAACATTTAAGGACAATATGCAAGTAAGAGAAATAATTCCTAAGAGTGTTGTGGAGAAGTACAAAAATGACATCATCTTCATGGTCAGTAAGGACAACTATATCATGGAAGTTGAACAAGGATAGTGTGGATCCTTAAAATGGGATATGAGGTTGCTAAAGATGTGATTACCAGTTTGGTAGATCATATGTTGAGTATGCCTAGAGATCCTAAAGAAGGAAGATATGACACATATGAAGAAAAATCTAGTGAAGTTCATATGGATAAAAAGAAAAAGGAAATCACAAAGAATGTGGAAAAGATGAAGACACAAGTAGTGGAGATGATGGGACTACCAAAGGGCCTTGTGGAGAAATCCAAAGGCATATCCAATCCTATAGAAGGTGCCCCCAGTACTAGAAGGTCAGGTAGGACCTCTAACCCCTCTCCAATTTCTCTTAAGTCCTTTGGGACTAAACCTATTGTTGGAGCTAAGAGGAAAGAGTCAACTAGTGCCCCTATGAAAGAATAGAGTACTCCATAGAAAATAAAGGTACAAGCAAAAGCTACCAGAGAAAGGTATTGTAGATATGATAATGAAGAAGAAGAAGAAGGACCTTAGTTGGTCTAAAAAAGGAGATTTGATGTCTCTCAAGAGACAAGTGTAAGGAAAAACAAAGTTGATATTGTTGATATCGATAGTGAAGAGGAAGTCAAGAAGTAGAAGAAAGCATTTAAGATCCATGTGAGAGAGGAGTCCAAAAAAGAAGAAAAGCCAACTAAGCTAAGGAGAAGAAGGAAAAGTCCCCTCCAGAAAGAAAATATAGCCCCCTAAGGCTAGATGCACTATTTAATGGTATTTTTGAGCATGGAATGCTGGAAGAGACTACCAAAATGTATTCATATTATGATGAAGTAGACAAGGCTACTATAAAGTAATTGTGAACTATATGGTAACTTTTTGTACAAGCCTAGCATAAATTGAAGATTAGATACTAGATGATTTGAAGAATGTTTTGAGTATAAGAAGACAAGAGGCAATAGATGAGGATGCCAGAATAAGGGAAGATGCCCTAGAGAAGATTGGTTCTTCTCTTTCTAAAGAAGATAAAGCTAAATTGGCACAATTGTATAGCAGAGAATTTAGAACAAAACAAAGAGAACACCCTAATGAGCAGCGATGAGGATGATATAAAGAGGTTGAAAAGTAAGACAATACAAAAGTTGGAAGAACTTGTAGAATAACTAAGTGTGTCTCCGGACAGTGAAAGTGAAATGCAATATAATTCTTGTAGACACTAAAAATTGTCCTAGGCCTACGACTTTATTAAATCCCCTTCCATCCTTGATAATTAAATAATCTTAATTATTGAATTATTGTCTAATGTCATAAAGTATTCTATTATTAAATAATTTGAATTATTTATTTAATTAATTTTTTCTTTCTATTTCCTCTTTTTATTAATTAAATAAATTGTTATTTATTTAATTACGCCACTAATGACCTTGTCTTCTATAATTAAATAAATTTATATTTATTTAATTATTTATCACTTTCCACTATAATTAAATAATTATGTCAATTATTTAATTATTCATTTTAGCCTTTTCTACCATAAATTAATTAAATTTTATTTAATTAATGACTCAATTTTCTACTACTTTTTGAATTAAGTTGCTATTTAATCAAAAAGACAACTGGCCTTTTTCTTCTAAAATTAAATAATGTTTCCATTATTTAATTCTGAACTTTCCTTCTCAAACTAAATGACTCTTTAGAATTATTTAGTTCTTTTGTAAGTCTTATTCTTGTCCCTTCTTGTCTCATATAACTTTAACCCTTGATTGAAATTATTTCATTCAATCTCAGCTGTTCATTCAAATTTGTCTTTTCTATAAAATGCGCCTACCCTTGTCATTTTCATATATCTAGTTTATGCATAAGTACATGTTGAGAAAATTAACTTCGATATTTTACAATCATAGACAAAGGCTACATTTGCATACTCATATATGAGGGCATCAAGCATTTGCAACAAAATGGAGAAGTGCAATGGAGGTGAACCATTGAAGGTATGAAGACATTGGGTAACATGGTGTCTTTGCTGTTTTATATGTCTTTATGTTTATTTATTCTCTATTGCTTGATTAGGGTCTTAGGGTTTGATTTTAATTGATTTGTGATCTTGGCTTGGATTTTACCCTAATCTACATTAGTGAACCTGACATGAAACTTACAATTTTGTAGAGAAATCCATATATTTTCTTGTTTGCTTTTGTTGTTTTGCAGGTTACAACCAAGAATTTACATAAAACCCATCATGTTCTTTTAACCATAGAAAAATGGGTGCATAGAATTTTATTAAATGGTTTATGGGTTTTGTAGGTCTCACTTTTAGCTTTCTACAACTTTTTATGGATTTAAATTTTGTTTAGATTTTCCAAAGTTATCACTTTTTTAATTTTGTTGCTCTTTCAAAGGTTTTTTTGGTGTTACTAACATTTGATTTCCAGTGTGTGGCATGGGTGGAAAGGAGACATTTTCATTTAATTTTGATTACTTGTTTATCTTGTCTTATTTTACAATTTCATTTAGTTCTTCCACACTCATTTTGGCTTAAAATTAACCCTACATATTCACTCATTTGGTTAAAATAAACAACATGAATTATTCACTCATTTGGTTAAAATTAACAACTTGCATTATTCACTCATTTGGTTAAAACTAACAACGTGCATTATTCAATCATTTGGTTAAAATTGACAACAATGTGCATTATTCACTCATAAGGTTAAAATTGAAAACAATGTGCATTATCTCACTCATTTCGGACTTAAAATTAACCTTGCATTTTCCATATTCATTGACTTTAAAATTAACCAACAACTTTGCATCAAGTGTTTTCTCTCACATTTGGATTTGGATACTTAAAATAAACCACTGTCTTATTTTCTTGTGGTTTCACATTTTCATCTTAAGGTGTGTATGCTCTTCTCTTGCACCATTTGGTGATCTTGAGAATCAAAAACATCTTTTGAAGTTTGCACTATCACCCACACATATGGATGTATTAAGGTTAATGAACACCATGTGAGTGTAATTCAAACACATTATGTATGCTCTCTCCTCGCACCTTGTGTGATCTTGGAGACCAAAAGCAGTGTGTTTTTCTTTCTTTTGTTTTACCCTTGAAGGGGCTTTCCTAAGAGACACATCTGTACGAAGAACTCAAAGGTGATTCCAATCGACTTTTCCCTTGGTCCAGTATATAAAAGGATGTGATGAAATGTCATAGTCCTCATGCTATGTAGGCCTTAGCTATACAATTCCATTTAGAATAGGGAGGTACCTTTGTGTATAAGTTCCCCTAGTAGGTTGGTTAGAGCCTTAAGTGGCTTGTTGGATGCTTGCAAGGTGGCATGTCCCTGAGCTGTGACTAAGAACCAAAATAGTTAGAAGCCCTCCTTTCATACTTGAGATTATTGGCATCATGCTCAGTGCAAGGGGTGTAGCATCACACCCATAAGAATTTGACTCCCAACATTTGGCTCCCTTAAGTGAGATGAAAATCCTTAGTTGAGCATAGTTACATGATTTGGACTTGTAACTTCTAGGGAGAGGGTGATTTGCGGTATCCTTCCATTGTAGGAGGCCCCTACTCATCCACTTTCATCTAGGAAAAAGGTGATACATAACCCGAAATGGTATCCCTCCCTTGCATCAAAGGAGATTCCTAGAGTGGGTCTAAGAGTGTCTCCATTGGTCATTTCCCATAGGATAAGCATCCATTTTATGTGTGATTTGTATTCATTTTTGTGCTATACCAGTGGAAATTGAGGTGACTAACCTCAAGAACATACACATTGCGAACACACTTTTGGACATTCAAACCTCCTAAGACAATTATTTTCAAACTGTTTATAGTGTTTTCTATTCAGACTTTACAAAAACTAGGTCAAAATTAATCAATTTGGACCAAAACAATCTATTTACCACAACTATAATTGTGAACCATAATTGAGCCTTAGAACACCACAACTATTAAAACCAGAAAACTACAACTGTGTCTTATAACACTGCAACTAATACCTTGAACACTACATTTGCTAGCTGATCAAACTTTTAGGGAAATCTAAATCATCCACATTTTTTTATCAATTCTTGAGTACAATCTTGTCATATGAACATAGACTTGCAATAATTAGACCTAACATTTTCATTCCATCCATTACCTCACCTTTGCATTAGTCATTATCATCATAGGTCAAACCTTAGGTCAAAATTTTAGCTTGGACAAACCTTTTACAGACCTCCGATTAGGGAGTTTATCAGACTTAGACTAGACCATAGTTTCAAATTCATATTATATTGATCTTATCTTTCAAAATAATCATTTTATTCCTTTGTCATTTAAGTTGGTTCCTCAACTAACAAGTCTAGCTTGAGGCCACCTTGTCAACTTATCATTTCAGTATTTTCCATTCTCAAGGTCATTGATAATTAGATTTGTTTCTTTTCTTATCTTAGTTTGATTAGCAACCTTTACTTTAGGTTTAAAAAAAGTATTTAGTATTCATACTAGGTCATATTATCCCATCCCTCCATCACAACATCATATTGACATTATATCTTGCATACCTTAGTCATAGAAATACTTTGGATTTTGATCATTGTGACACTATCTTATCTACAATCTTGAATATTGTCACTTTGACTCTTTATCTTGGTATCATCATTAGGTATCCTTTATACCCAAAAAATCCAAAAAAAATCCTAGACTCATATCATCCTTAGTCATAGTTATACCTTTTCCTTTTCATCATACCATAGGTTTAATCATTGTGACACTATCTTATCTACAATATTGACTATTGTCACCTTGACTCTTTATCTTGTTATCGTCATTAGGCATCATTTATATATTGAAAAATCTAAAAACATAGTCTACTTGCATACTTTAGACATACCATAGGTTTTGATCATTATGAAATTATCTTATCCACATCTTGACTATTATCACTTTGAATCCTTATCTTGGTATATCATCATTAGGCATCCCTTATATCTTGAAAAATCCTAAAAAAATAGCTTAGGTTGCATACCTTAGGATTAGGTCATACCTTTTCATTGTCATTTTCTAGACTTCACCTCACTACCATGTATTCAATTCACCTTGATATGCTTCGTATTCAAGTTGAATACCAATTACTTCACAATGGTCAATACCAACAAGCCATAGGATTCAAGAGACAATGGATCAATTTTCCATCCCAGTCACCCACAACCCATATTCAACCATCTATCTACCCATCTTACCAACAATCCATAAGCTCTAGTCCTCCATCCATCTACCCTCACTATCAAGAGTCACTTAACACAATCCACACCATTAATCTCCAACAAGCATCCATTAATCTTCCTTATCCTAGGGAAAACAACCATCCACTAATCCATTTGAAGCCTCCAAAACCTATCCTACTTCAACATCCACTAATTCATTCCAATCCCCAATATCCCAATCTATAACTCCATCTAATAAAAATACATTT
The DNA here is from genome assembly GCA_007258455.2 of Sequoia sempervirens. Lineage (NCBI taxonomy): Eukaryota > Viridiplantae > Streptophyta > Pinopsida > Cupressales > Cupressaceae > Sequoia > Sequoia sempervirens. The sequence goes on along the minus strand of VDFB02292834.1, from coordinate 31,163 downwards.
AGTTATGGTCTCCAAAATCACACTCTATTGCCTAAACATTGGGATACATATCAAAAGGAAAGTCCAAACCATGATAACAAAGATCCCCAGTCATGTCAAGATCAAAGTAGTCCATCCCATGATCCCATCCTTAAGTCCATCCAAGAAGTCCTAGAAAATCACGACATCCAAAATACACCTATCCTTGATCAAGATTCTATTCTCAATCATGTCGTCCAAAACACATCTATTTTTGACCAAGATCCTACCCTTGAACATGAAGTCCAAAATGATCCTCTCATCGACCTTTATGCCATTCATGATCAAACATTTGAAATTGATCCTATCGAAACACCAAACACTATTATTTCTCAAAATGAGACACTTTCCTCCTCTGGACACATAGATAATCAAACAAATGATATGGATATTCAAGAAGAACATAAAAAGGCTACTATGGATCAATAACATAAAGAAGCTATTATCAATCAAGTTAAAGAAGAATATGAAAAAACTACCATGGATCAAATTGAAATCCCAAATGATCAAGAAGAAACAAGCATGAGAAATGATGAAGCCAAAATATCCTATCAACTAGGATCATCCACTTTTATCAAATCAAGGTTTCTCACAGAGGAGAAGATTCCAAGCAATAGTCTCCACATACACAATGATGGGTTCACATCTTGCTTTCAAAATAATAAATACCCCACTGCAAATAAAATATTTTAGAGCATACAGTATCAAGGAAGAGGACTAGGTCTTCATGAGCAAGGCATTCAAGAACCGATACAGTTTTATGAAAATCCTAGGCATCAAGGTCTTGGCTATTCTCCAACTGGAGAAAAAAAAACAATGTTAGTGATACCACTATGATATTAGGGGACACTTTATCCAATACAAACATCAAAATGGGGGCCATGAGTAGTCCTTGTCATAATTTTGTTGCCAACACTCCTATCCATATCATAAACCACCATTCCATCATAATTAAACCCATCAATTGGAACCAACAAAAAGAAAAGTCTTACAAGTCCAAACACCAAAATCAAATATCAAATACCATTGAATACAAATATCCAAGTGGAAAAATGAAGTTAAATTGGATTCCAAAGAAGGATGTATGAATTAAAGACAATAATTCAATTCCAAAGTCCAATCATAATGTGGAGCCACAAGAAAAGAGGTCACCCACATATAACAAATTTCCACCTGCTTCAAAATGATCATATGATTTGTCAGGATCTATGACTGTTGCTTAGTAGAAGTTAATTTATGTAAATGAGTAATTGAAGGTCTTAAACTTAATTTTAAATGCTTTAAAAAAAACATTAAAATGATTAACACAATAGGAAGAGAAGACAAATACAACAAATTGATAACAAACTTCACCAAATGGCTACGTCTTTGGGTCCCTCTCCAATGGAGTGAATGATCCTTCAATCTGTTCCAAATCTTTTACAAAATCTCCTCGGTTGATAATGATAGGTGCAAAATTTACCCTCCTTCAATTATAATTCAACTTGGCTCATGGTCTCCTTAGCTAAACATACAGAGCTGAAATACTTGCATTATCAAATTCCCATTGTCCCTAAATGTCCCCCTTTACTCCCTTTAAATACCTCTTCATAGGCTAATTAGGGGGTTAAAGAGATAACAAAACTGATATTTCACTTTATCCATATTAGTTTAACTTAGATGGCATAGTGGTTATTTTAGCATAACATGGATATGGGGATCGACGGTTCAAACTGTTGGCTCCCCTAATTTTAAACCTTATCAACATTTGTTCCTTGTTTAAAATAAACAACCATTGAAATTCTTGTAGGTTGTCGACTTGGCGTATTGGTAGGAGGGCTGGTTGGGAGAAGAGGGGTCGGCAGTTCAAACCATCAGCCCCTTAAATCTTCCTTTGACTTCTTTAAATAAACTAGATGCCTCTATATCATTGGAGCGAATCTTGCGACGCATTGGTAGAGAGGAAAGCTTGGAAAGGAAAGGTTGGGGGTTTGATTCCCCCAACCAAAATTTTATCAAACTATTCATTCACCGCCCAAAGGAAGAAGCCAACGACATGCCATGTGGCACTTTCTGATTTTCCCACCTACTAACACATGTCAATTTCTAATTGGGCCAAGTCAATACCTGAGCCATGTCAATGATTGTGCGACATCATTAGACTGCCAAATGTTCCCGCCAACAGTGCTACCACATCACTTACCTCATCCACCCGTACTACCATGTGTTAGAGCATCATTGGTCCATTTCACCTACATTTACTATATCAGCATGTTGACGTCATTGCTGATGCCAACATCTAGTCAACATTTCCTTGCAAACTTTGAGTGGCTGCAACTTCTGCATATGAGCTTCATTTGAGGCGATTCGAGTGACATTGGATTCATGTCGATGAGCTCTTTGACGTGATTTTTTTTTCCATTTTTGAGATGATCAATTTTTTTGACCTATAATCTTCATCTGGAACCCCTATTTTGATCGAAATTTGACCAAGCATAACTTGGGTGTACGAACTCCTTTTGAGATGATACAAGTTGCGTTGGGTTTGTATTAGAGAGCTCTTTAACATGGTGCCGATTCTTGGATCATCTAGAACAATTGAATTTTTGGTGAACATATCCACCTAGATCATCATCACACAAGGCATATAAAAGTAATGGTTCCAAACACTATCCCAATCAAAATTCCAAACTCCGTCATCCACCATCCCAAGTTTGGAAAGTAAAAAGGGCTTCATCCAAATGTTCAAAGAATCCTTCCACATCTACAATCATCCATTATAAGCCAAAATCTT
>VDFB02292834.1:0-28272 GCA_007258455.2 Sequoia sempervirens | reverse complement strand
GTGCATGCATGTTTTTCACATTCCACCACCTTTTCATGATCTTTCTACCACTTTTGCATGAAATAGTAGAGTTTTCACGTTGAAAGACACATAATATCAATTCAAGTTTGAATCCCATTGAAAACTAATATACAATTGAAGTTTGATGGGAATAAGTTTTTGAAAAAGTCAAATTACTGAGGAGTTTGAAGAAAGAATAAGCTAAGGCTACATAATTGGGTTGAACTCCTCCATTTGAAACTCTGGTTTTTTAGGTATGAGAATTCTTTACACATTTTATTTCATTCTATTATGGCTTGCTTTCATTTTTTTTATTTTGCATATTCCATGTTGATCATTGTTTGTTTGTCATTATAACCTTAGGTTGTCAATACACATTTTAAATTACACAATTCTATACACTTGCCAATTACATTTTTAAACCACATCTCTTTGAGGCATTTTGTTATTTAACAATTGACTTACCTTGTGTATGCTTCCACATTTTGTATACACATATATATGACATACGTTTTAAGGAAGTAAAATAAAACATCATTTCTCAATCCTTTATTATGGAAGTGCATACCACTCTCTGAAGCTTTCATTGAGGTATTTTGTCAAAGAGTTATATTCCATGTTGATCATATTTTGTTTGCCATTAAAATCTTAGATTGTCATAAAAATGGAAGCATGGAAAAATAATTTGAATTTTGATGCAACCAAGGGAGGTCCTGCAGCACAACTGAACACAAAAAATCAACTAACAACAACAATTCACAAGTCACAATTCTCAAAACTCTCCACTTTTCACCAAATCAACACTTTTCCTTATACCATTGCCAACTCATTCAATTGGGTATTTCATTTCAATAAGATTATTTCAGACCAAGAATTGAACCATTTCAAGGACCCTTCATGGTACACAATCACATGCCAACAAACCACTATTGGTTACTTTGTAACAACTTTCTCAAATTAGGCTTTTTACGCCAACTAGGCCTCAAATTAGGACACTTTGGCAAAGAAACTTATCTTGAAACTTGACCAAAACCTCCAAACACATGTGGGAAGCAATTTATATGTATTCAAACCAAAGAATTCACAATAACTTCTCAGAAATTCATCCACCAAGATTCCAAAACCAAAAACCCTCTTTTTAAGGCAAGTAACCTAGGGATTATTGGAAAACATACTTCCCAAGCTTATCAAAACATGCTACCACCTCAAACAAGTCTAAAATGGCCTGAAAAAACTCAATTCAACAAGAAACAATGCTGCCTTAACACAATACTCACTATAGTATGTCAAAACCTTTCAAATTCACATGGAAAACACCAAATTTCACTCTAGGGATTCATTCCCAACTCAACTCTTGACCTCCCTTGTATACATTCAACATTCCCACACCTTTTTAGTGATGTTGCAAACCCATTCCTTGAGTTAGAGTGGAAATGGTGAGAGGAATGGGTCAATACACCATTTTAAATGACTTTGAAACCTTAAAACTATGTGTTCAGACCACTGTAAAAAATGGTTGATATGGTAGGGGAAGCGTATACCTCATAGAAATGGGGTGTCACAATGATGTAATCACTGTGACACCCCATTTCTATGAGGCATACACTGCCACTAACTTCTCAACCCTACCACATTCACAAGCTAGTGAGTGAGCTAGCTTTCCAATAGGGTAGGGTTGAGAAGGTAGGAGCAACATGGTAGCAACCTAAGTGGTGAAGACCCCAACTAACTCAAAATGATCAAACTAAAACAACAAACCAACCCCTTAAACACTATACACTCAACTTATCCCAAACACACACCTAAAGACTTGTAGCCCTCCAACATTGCTTTTTCTCAATATCTTTTAGAGAAGGCTGCACAAAGACCTAACAAACATCATCTGAGACACACTTCAACTCCTAAAAAAACATACCAAAAGGTTTCAAGAGGTTTGTTTGCAACAATATTGAAAACAAATAGGCTGCCCTGCCTTATAGGCCACCAAATAGCCCTCTTTTACAAAGGAGGTACCTCCAAAAAACTTTGTTTTCACCAAATTTCAACTAATAGTCACTAATTGTGTTACAAAACAACAAATTCAACCATTATTTCTCAAAGCCTTGACCTCTAAGATGTTGTACCACCAAACCCTCAACTTTCATACAAATAACCTAGGGTTTATTGAAAGTTTTGACAACCAGGCTTACCAGACCTCACCAATACCAAGAACACTTCAAAAATGCCTTGCACAAGCTCAAACAACCATTAGTTTAAACTGATTTTTCTCAACTCGATCTATAGACCCTCAAGATTGGGGTTTTGAGAGTCTAGATAACCAATAATGACTACTCCACCAAATTTGATAGTTTAGATCAGTGGAGTAGGTTAGTCTTAGGATGTTTTAGGTGTGTGTGTGTGTTTATTTGTGCAGGGGAATTCAAGAAACAAAGGTGGAGTTGCTGCTATAGGGTTTTATGATGAATTTCCAAGTGAAAAGTGTGGCTCCAAGTGGTATTTTGAGGAAAACTTCTCAAATGACTTGACAAAAAAATGACTGATCTAGATAGCTATTACTGAGTTACAATACATACTTCAAAATCAATAGTGATTGTCTTGGAACATGTGCATCAAAAATGAACTTCGCTATCCTCATTAGGCTAACTAGGCCTAATTTACAAAGGAACATACCTTTAAACATTCAAAAACCCCCTAAACTTGTTGGGGCAACAATTCTCATGTATCCAAAGCCCCAGATCTACAATTTGTCTCAGGAGAAACTCACTCCACCATGCCAAACCACAAAACCCTTATTTTATGCTAGCATGAGGAGGGTTTATTGAAAGAAATGGTTCCACACCTTGCTAGAACATGCCACCACCTCAAACCTTAAAATCACTTGCAAAAAGTCAAAAGACAATCACCCAACCTCTACATTCAATATTTTATCAAACCCGAGGGTGAAACCTCATTTTTCATGCCCCTTTCCATCAAAATATATAGGGGAAACAACACAAACCCCATAAAACTTATTCCCTTTCACCAAATAAGCACGCAAACATCAAAATGGGTTTCTAAATATGTATTGGGTTTGTGGAAACACAAACATATTGAAAAAGATAACATAATCACCCTGTACGAAACCATACATTTCAAGAAAACATCATGGTAAAAATACAAAAAAATGCAAGGAAACAATGAATTTTGTTGATCTTCTTCTAAGTACATGGTACATTTATGCTAGGCATGGTACATTTATGCTAGGCATGGTCCTCTTTCACACCCAAACATGTGGAATCGCTTCGAACTACGTTCAACCAGTTTGATCCCTTAAGGGTCCACAGTGCAAAAGGGAAACAATTTTTGACGGGGTATTACTCGTAAACCATAGTGCTTAGGAAATCTTCGTCTAAGCCTACGAGATCATGTTGGGCCCCTCTATAAAAAATTCTCTTGGTTTTCGCTATCTCAGAGTGGTTTTCTTGTGGTGTCTAGTTTTCACTTGATGAAACAGAGTCGAATGCAAGTAGTGCAAAGTTGCAAAGTGGCACAACTTTCATTCTACAACTTGTGTCACCAAATCGACTATTCCAACGTGTCTGAATATGTATGTTTACGTTAGGCATGGTTCTCTTTTGCACCCAAACACGCAGAATCGCTTCAAGGTACGTTCAACCAAATAAATCCCTTAAGAGTCCAAAATGCTAAATGTCTGCAAAATTCAGCATGCTGTTACTCATATATCATATGCTTAGAAACTTCTCGTCTGATACTAAAATATCATGTTGGGCCCCTCTACAAAAACCTCTCTTAATTTTGGCTATCTTGGAGTGGTTTTTCCGTGGTGGCGGATTTTCACTTGATGGAAAAAGTGTCAAATGCAAGCAGTGCAAAGTGGTGCAACTTTCATTCTGCAACTTGTGTGACCAAGAAAACTATTCCAACATGTCTGAATAGGTATGTTTACACTAGGTATGGTTTTCTTTCATACCCAAACACATGGAATCACTCTGAGATACATTCAGCCAGATCGATCCATTAAAAGTCCAAAGTGCAAAATGGATGCAAACTTCAACATGTTACTCAGATACCATGATGCTTAGAAACTTCTCATCTAATCCTACAGGATCGCATTTGGACCCTCTACAAAAACCTCTCTCGGTTTTGGCTATCTAGGAGTGGTTTTCCCATGCTGGCGAATTTTTACTTGATGTAGAAAGAGTTAAATATAAGTAGTGCAAAGTTGCAAAGTGGTGCGACTTTCGTTCTGCAACTAGTGTGACCAAGAGAAATATTCCAACACATTTAAATAGGTATTTTTACGCTAGGCATAGTCCTTTTTTTATACCCAAACATGCGTAATCGCTCCGAGCTACGTTCCATCAGATCGATCCCTTAAGAGTCCAAAGTGCAAAACTACAAACTTCAACATGTTACTTGGATACCGCAATGCTTAGAAACTTCTTGTTTGATCCTACAGGATTGTGTTGGGCCCCTCTAAAAAAACCTCTCTCAATTTTTCCTATCTCGGAGTGGTTTTCCCGTGGCGGTGAATTTTCACTTGATGGAAAAAGTGTCAAATACGAGTAGTGCAAAGTTGCAAAGTGATGCAATTTTCATTCTGCAACTTGTGTGACCAAGTGGACTATTCCAATGCATCCGAATAGGTATTTTTATGCTAGGAATGGTCCTCTTTCGGACCCAAACACGCAGAATCACTCTGAGCTATGTTCAACCAGATCGATCCTTTAAGAGTCCAAAGTGAAAAATGGCTGCAAACTTCAGCATGCTATTACTCGAATACCGTGATGCTTAGAAAATTATCGTTTGATCCTACAAGATTTTGTTGGGAACCTCTATAAAAACCTCTCTTAGTTTTGGCTATCTCGAAGTTCTTTTCTCGTGGTGGCGAATTTTCACTTCATGAAAAAAGTGTCAAATGCAAGCAGTGCAAAGTTACAAAGTGGTGCAACTTTTATTCTGCAACTCATGTGAGCAAAGGGACCATTCCAATGCATACAAATAGGGATTTTTATGCTAGGCATGGTCCTCTTTCACACCCAAACACACGGAATCGCTCCAAACTAGGTTCAACTAGATTGATCCTTTTAGAGTCCAAAGTGCAAAATGGCTGCAAACTTCAGCATATTGTTACTCAGATACTGTGGCACTTAGAAACTTCTCATTTGATCTTAAATAATTTTTTTGTGCCCCTTTACAAAAACCTCTCTCAGTTTTGGCTATCTCGGAGTGGTTTTCCCGTGGTGGTAGATTTTCACTTCATGGAAAAATTGTCAAATGTAAGCAGTGCAAAGTTGTAAAGTGGTGCAACTTTCGTTCTGAAACTTGTGTGACCAAACAGACTATTCCAATGTGTTTGAATAGGTATGCTTAAGCTAGGCATGGTCCTCTTTCGCACCCAAACACACAAAATCACTCTGAGCTACATTCAACCAAATCGATCCCTTTAGAGTCTAAAGTGCAAAATGGCTGCAAACATCAACATGCTATTACTTAGATATCATGATTCTTAAAAAATTCTCGTCTTATCCTAAAAAATCATGTTGGACCCCTCTACAAAAACCTCTCTTAGTTTTGGCTATCTCGGAGTGGTTTTCTTGTGGCAGCTAATTTTCACTTGATGAAAAAAGTGTGAAATGCAAGTAGTGCAAAGTGGTGCAACTTTCATTCTGCAACTCATGTGACCAAATGGATTGTTCCAACATGTCCGAATAGGTATGTTTACGCTAGGAATTTTCCTCTTTTGCACCTAAACACGCGAAATTTCTCTAAGCTACATTCAACTAGATTGATCCCTTTAGAGTCCAAAGTGCAAAATGGCTGAAAACTTCAACATGTTGTTACTCAAATACCGTGATGCTTAAAAAATTCTTGTGTGATCCTATAAGATCGCGTTGATCCCCTCTAAAAAAACCTCTCTCAATTTTGGCTATCTCGGAGTGGTTTTCTCGTGGCAGCAGATTTTCACTTGATGAAAAAAGTGTCAAATGCAAGCAGTGCAAAGTTGTAAAGTGGTGCAACTTTCGTTCTGCAATTCGTGTGACCAAATAGACTATTCCAATGCATCTAAATAGGTATTTTTACGCTAGAAATGGTCCTCTCTCACACCCAAACACGCAGAATCACTCCAAGCTATGCTCAACCGGATCGATCCCTTTAGAGTCCAAAGTGCAAAATGAATGCAAAATTTAGAATGTTGTTACTTAGATACCATGATGTTTAGAAATATTTCGTTTGATCCTACAAGATTGTGTTGGGCCCCTCTATAAAAAACTCTCTCGGTTTCAGCTATCTCAGAGTGGTTTTCTTGTGGTGGCAGATTTTCACTTGATGGAAAAAGTGTCAAATGCAAGCAGTGCAAAGTTGCAACGTAGTGCAACTTTCGTTCTGCAACTCATGTGACCAAACAAACTGTTCCAATGCATCTGAATAGGTATGTTTACACTAGGTATGGTCCTCTTTCACACCCAAACACGCAGAATCACTCCGAGCTACGTTCAACCAGATCGATCCCTTTAGAGTCTAAAGTGCAAAATGACTGCAAACTTTAGCATGTTGTTACTCAGATACCATGATGCTTAGAAACTTCTCATTTGATCCTACATGATCGTGTTGGACCCCTTTACAAAATATCTCTCAGTTTTGACTATCTCATAGTGGTTTTCCCGTGGTGGCAAATTTTCACTTGATGGAAAAAGATTCAAATGCAAGCAGTGCAAAGTTGCAAAGTGGTGCAACTTTCGTTCTACAACTAATGTGACTAAGCGAACTATTTCAACGTGTCTAAATAGGTATTTTTATGTTATGAATGGTCTTCTTTTTCACCCAAACACGTAGAATCGCTTCGAGCTATGTTCAACCAGATGAATCCTTTAAGAGTCTAAAGTGCAAAATGGTTGCAAACTTCAGTATACTGTTACTCAAATACTGTGATACTTAGAAACTTCTCTTTTGATCCTACACGATCATGTTGGGACTCTCTACAAAAATTTCTCTCTATTTTTTCTATCTCGAAGTGGTTTTCTTGTAGCGGCAGATTTTCACTTGATGGAAAAAGTGTCAAATGCAAGCAGTGAAAAGTTGTAAAGTGGTGCAACTTTCATTCTGCAACTCATGTGACCAAACGGACCATTCCAACGTGTCCAAATAGGTATGTTTATGCTAGGAATGGTACTCTTTCACACCCAAACTTGCGGAATCACTCCAAGCTACGTTCAACCAGATCGATCCCTTTAGAGTCCAAAGTGCAAAATGGCTGCAAACTTCAGCATGTTGTTACTCAGATATCGTAGTGCTTAAAAAAAATTCGTATGATCCTACAGGATTGTGTTGGGCCCCTCTACAAAAACCTCTCTCGATTTTGGCTATCTCGAAGTGGTTTCCCTGTGGTGGCAGATTTTTACTTGATGGAAAAAGTGTGAAATGCAAGCAGTGCAAAGTTGCAAAGTGGTGCAAATTTGCAAAGTTGTGCAAATTTAGTTCTGCAACTCATGTGACTAAATAGACTATTCCAACGTGTCTGAATAGGTATTTTTATGCTAGGCATGGTCCTCTTTCACACCTAAAGATGCGAAATCGCTCTAAGCTACATTAACTAGATTGATCCCTTTAGAGTCCAAAGTGAAAAATGACTGCAAACTTCAGCATGTTACTCAGATACCATGGCACTTAGAAACTTGTCATGTGATCCTATAGGATTGCATTGGGTCCTTCTACAAAAACCTCTCTCAATTTTGGCTATCTCAGAGTAGTTTTCTTGTGGTAGTAGATTTTCACTTGATGGAAAAAGTGTCAAATGCAAGCGGTGCAAAGTTGCAAAGTGGTGCAACTTTCATTCTGCAACTCGTGTGACCAAATAGACTGTTCCAACGTGTCAGAATATGTATGTTTACGCTAGGAATGGTCCTCTCTCACACCTAAACATGTGAAATCACTCCAAGCTATGTTCAACCAGTTCGATCCCTTTAGAGTCTAAAGTGCAAAATGACTGCAAACTTTAGCATATTGTTACTCAGATACCATCACGCTTAGAAACTTCTCGTTTGATTCTATAAGATTTTTTTAGCCCCCTCTACATAAACCTCTATCGGTTTTTGCCATCTCAGAGTGGTTTTCCCGTGGCGACAGATTTGTACTTAATGGAAAAAGTGTCAAATTCAAGCAATGCAAAGTTGCAAAGTGGTGCAACTTTCATTCTACAACTCGTATGACCAAACAAACTGTTCCAATGTGTCTGAATAGGTATTTTTACACTAGGAATGGTCCTCTTTCACACCCAAACACACAGAATCACTCCGAGCTACGTTCAACCAGATTGATCCTTTTAGAGTCCAAAGTGCAAAATGGCTACAAACTTTAGCATATTATTACTTGGATACCGTGATGCTTAGAAACTTCTCATCTTATCCTACAAGATCATGTTGGGCCCCTCTACAAAAACCTCTCTCATTTTTGGCTATCTTGGAGTGGTTTTTTCGTGGCGGCAGATTTTTACTTGATGGAAAAAGTGTCAAATGCAAGCAGTGCAAAGTTGCAAAGTCGTGCAACTTTCATTCTGCAACTCATGTGAACAAGCGAACTATTCCAACATGTCCGAATAGGTATTTTTACAGTAGGAATGGTCCTCTTTCACACCCAAACACATGAAATCGCTCCAAGCTACATTCAACTGGATCGATCCCTTAAGAGTCCAAAGTGAAAAATAGCTACAAAATTTAGTATGCTATTACTTGGATACCGCGATGCTTAAAAACTTCTCGTATGATTGTACAAGATCACATTGGGCCCCTCTACAAAAACCTCTCTCAATTTTGGCTATCTCATAGTGGTTTTCCCGTGGCGATGGATTTTCACTTGATGGAAAAAGTGTCAAATATAAGCAGTGCAAAGTTGCAAAATAGTGCAACTTTCGTTTTGCAACTCATGTGACCAAATGGACTGTTCTAACGCATCTAAATAGGTATTTTTATGCTAGGCATGGTCCTTTTTCACACCCAAACATGCGGAATCGCTCTGAGCTATGTTTAATTTGATTGATCGCTTAAGGGTCCAAAGTGCAAAAGGGAAACAAACTTTGATGGGATATTACTTGGAAACCATGACGCTTATGAACTCTCCATCTAAGCCTATGGGATCATGTTGGGCCCCTCTACAATAACCTCTCTCAGTTTTTGTTATCTTGAAGTCATTTTCCTGTGGTATCCAGTTTTCACTTGATGGAAAAAGTGTCAAATGGAAGCAGTCTAAAGTTGCAAAGTGGTGCAAATTTTATTTTGCAATTTGTGTGACCAAAATAATTAGTCCAACATATACCGATAGGTAGGTTTACGCTAGGCATGGTCCTCTTTCACACCCAAATAGGTGGAATTTATCTAAGCTTCGTTCAACTGGCTTGATCCCTTATGATGGCATGCAAAACAATAGAAAAGAGAAACATACACACGATGGTTGAGAAGTCCGAGTATTCCACACAAAAAACATATAATCATTGGTGTAGAGCACCTTGTTCCTCCATTTGATGAAGAAGGTCTAGTTTAGTGGTTTTAGTCATTATAATGTCAAATAGGCTATGATAGGCCATTTTGTAATCTTTCTTTTAGTTTTAAGTTAGTGTGGGGTCATTTGAGTAGATTATGTAAGTACAAATAAGAAAATAGCATTGGTAAAAGAATTGGAAGAGATTACTAACATTGCCTTTGTTCAAAATTTAGAATTTAGGCCTTAAAATCAAGGCTAGACGAGGTGAAAAGAAGAAATTGCTTGAGAATAAGTTAGAATAGGCTGGAAATAGGGTGAGGTTGTGGAGTTTGATGTGTTCAAATTCTCTACAAGGACAAGGGAGGTCAAAAGTATGTTATGGCATTATGCCCTAGTTGAGAATAAAGGGGTTTTGAATGAAAAAGAGAGGTTTGAGGGAGTAAAAGTGGGTAAAGTCAAGAGGCAACATAATTTGGTGGTCAATTAAGTTTGTGAAGGTAGAATGAAGAGTGTTGGAAGAGGTTTTGAGGTTGTATGATGTCTAGATATGGGGTTTTCAATATACCCTAGTGAAATTTGAAAAGTGAGGGTTTAGAGGATAGTGGGGTTAGAGGGCCAATCATGCCCTAAAAATTGTGGATTTTATGGATTTGCAAACTGGTAAATGCTGCCCAATGGTGTTTTGCAATTGGAAGAGTGATTGAGAGCGTGTTGCTTTGTTAAATAGACTTATTCAGGGGTCTAGGACAACGTTAAGTCCATTTCTTATTTCTATTATAAATTATTACTTGCTTTCTCCCGAGTCAATTTCATATACAAGAAATAATATTGCAAAAAGTTGACATATAAATCTTTTGATGTGTTTATATGGTGATGCATCAAGAACATATTGGAATATTTTTATGAATCATTTCATGAAATACCAATTAAAAACGTGTTTTTTGCTTTTAGATAAAATTGTTTAGTATCAATCAATTAATATTCAAGACAAACCATGAAGGACAATAATGATCAATGCTAGGGATAACCAATTAATAAGTATACATGTGAATAAGTCAAGCATGTACATGTGAATAAGGGAAACATAATTACTCAAAAACACGTAAGCCTTGAAGTATACACAAATTAATACAAAGTATATGCATGAATACAAGGTATATGCATGAAAACACATAAGTTGCAAAGTATACATTGGAACACATGTAAGTCACAAAGTATACATGTAAGTTGTAAAGTATACACTTGAATACACATAACTCATATCTATTGAACCATCAATTTAGAATGTAAATATGGACACCATTGATAAAAAAGATTTGTATTAACCAAATAGCCATGTAGGCATACATCAATATATGTCGATATAAGTATGAAATATATGTACAAAATAGCCATATAGGCTTACGAGAATGCCATATAGGCATACAATGTCAAATATATCCAATACAAAATATGTACAAAACTGCCATGTAGGCATACAACAAAGGGCTCTGGAATCATAAGTCATTGCTCTTCATGCTCTGGAAATAAATTCTTTCCCTTTGCTTGTCGATCAAATGGCGATAGGTCTGTCACTCATTTGTGTTGCACTCGAGGAGTGCTCCTACTGCTCCTCTTAGTGTTTCGTTCATGGTGAAGTTTTAATTTTTACAATAAGAAGTAAAGACATGAATATATATACATTACATTATAAAAAATATATATATTTAACAAAATAATCACTTACGACCATCTCATGATCTCTCTCCATGAGGGTAATATTCACATACCCATGCTCAGGCGTGCTCAAGCCCTGTGTAAACCATCCAAATATAAATTAAACTATGAATCAATAATGGTTTGATTTTTCACTAACATCTATAACAAGGAATGCAAATTGAAATTTACTAATTTGCCTCATACCTTCCCTGTCAGAGCCATCAAGGATTGTATAGCAGATGAAACACCGATCTCCATTTCCCTCATCACATTCAGAGGTGTTTCGGCTTGCAACATCTAAAAATAAAACAATAAATTATTCAATCACAAAATCTACAATAGTGATCCACATCATGACTTATAATGTATGAGATAATGAACAAAATTTGGAGTACTTATTAAACTATATATTTTTGATTATCATGCTTACTATTTCCCCTATCCATATCTTGTTTGAAAGGATGTGTTTTTAGGCTTTTACCCATAACAACAAGCCTGTGAATCATTTGATCAAATGCTTTCGTAGAAATGTACGATACTGTGGTGGCATAGAGAAGGTAGTGAACTATTTGAAAAAATGCCTCAAAGAAATGGGGTCTTGTGGTGATGGAATGCCATTATAAACAAATGCACGTCATGGAATTCCATCACCATAAAACCACATTTCTTTTTGGCATTTTTTTCAGAAAGTTCATTGCCTTCTCTATGGTATTATTGCTTACTATTATGCTTTGATAGAAAATTTTCCAAGCATCCATATCTTGTTGGAAAACACCTATTTTAGGCTTTTAGCCATATCTGCAAGGAAGTGAGTACTTTGATAAAATGCTTTGGTACACATGTATGGAAAATGTGGTATCATAGAAAAGGTGGTGAGCTGTTTGAAGAAATGCCTCAAAGAAATGTGGTCTCATGGTGATGGAATGGAATTCCATCACCATGAGACCACATTTCTTCAAAGCATTTTTTCAAACTACTAACTGCCTTGTCTATGCTATTGCTTACTATTATGCTTTGATAGATTTTTTCCAAGCATCCATAGTTTTTCGTGTAGGTACACCTTTGCAAGAACATGCCTCCATGAGGCAAATTTAGGAGTTGGTTAAGGTGTTTTGATGATGTAATAAGGCTTAAATAGCCATTTTGGAGGTTGGAAGAGTCTTAGTTAGTTAATTTAGGCATAAAGTACAAAATTGCAAAATATTGACAAAGTTGTCAATTTTAAATGTTGTAAAAATGCAAAAAAGGTGTAAAGGCATGGAATTCCAAGGGTCAAAGTAGTTGTAGAGGTTATTGAGTCATTATAGGAAGTTGGAAAGGTTGGGAAATGTTTAAAAATGATATGATCCATCGATGTAAGTTGTTGTTGGAGAGATTGAAAGAGAAAACTAATAAAATATCACTGATCCAAAGGAGTTGGTATTGGGTTTTTGATATGTGAAAGTAGGCCATGATGGGTGTCTGATTTGGGGATTTTTTGACAAGGTTGTTTGAGAAAATTGAAAGTTTTGACTGGAAAAGTGGGTTGGCTGACCTAGTAGGAAGACTAGGTAGAAGTTTGAAAACAAAGAAAGAATTGAGTTTTTGAGTTGCAAAGTGGATTGAATTCTTTTGAATGATGAAGTTAAGTTATTTGACTGCTCTGCATTAAATCAGTTTGTTGGAAAACACCTTTTTTAAGCTTTTAGCCATAGTAGTGAGGAAATGAACTTTTTGATAAAATGCTTTGGTAGACATGTATGGAAAATGTGGTAGCATAGAAAAGATGGTGAGCTGTTTGAAAATGTGCCTCAAAGAAATTGGGTCTCATGGTGATGGACATCACCATGAGATCACATTTCTTTGAGGATTTTTTTCAAAAAACTCATTGCCTTGTCTATGCTATTGCTTACTATTATTCTTTCATATATTCCTTCCAAGCATCCATATCAAAGACAAGACAGTGAACTGTTTGAAAAGATGCCAAGCAGTAAAAAGTGGTCTCATGGAATGCCATGACAAACAAATGCAATTGGAAGCTTCTCCTAGACTTATTACTTATGCTATGTGAAGTAATTGCATCACTACTTATGTTGACTTTCTAAACAACTATATTGTAGTGAAATTTTGTCATCTATCAACATCTAGTTATTAGTTATGGAATGTGAAGTAATGCTTTAAGTTTGAATGATGTGCAATGCAACATAATCAATGATATGAATATAAACTACATAGATCTATTAAGTACAATTCATTAGTTAAACTCTTTATTCTATTACCTGTGTGTAGGTTTGAGTAAATCCACTGGCACTAGGAGGTGTTCCCTCAAAACCTCCAATATTAGTCTATTCAACATCCAAAATCATCTATTAAAATACCATTCATAAAATAATGCTATTAACATGTAATAAATTTATAATTGTTTACTAGTTACATACCCCATTGATAGGTGTACTACAAAAATAAGTAAGTGGAGGGATGGTGTATCCAGTCTCAACACTGTGACCCTACAATTTTATTAAAATCATAAAACTAAATTAATTAATCTTACATTTCAAAATCAAAATTTAATAAATTAAATTCAATGAACATGCTAACTTTTACCTGACTATCAATTCCATATGCCTCATGCAAAATGCCAACTACCCTCTCCATCTCCATAGCTGCATAGGGATCTTGCGTAGTAGCCTCTTGAGTGTTGATGGGGTCATATGAACAAGTGACCCCACAAGATTGACACACATGGGTTCGAAGGCCACCGCTAGAAGACCCCCCTAGATGGCGCTATAGAATAGGGCTAGTATGATGGATGACACTTTGGGTCAAAGTGTTGATCGCCTGCAATGTCTCTACATTGGCACTCTCCTCCATGACAGAAGGCATAACAACATGCTCATGAGGCAGCCTAGTGAGAGCTCATCTCCCTTGCTGCATAGGATCCGGCTGTGCACTAGGGCTATTGTGAGCTGACCCCCCACCTCTCCCTTAGAAGTCCCTCATATCAAAATAATTTAGGATTATTTTCAATATGAACTCACTGTATAGTTTCCTAAGGGAATACTGTGGGACTTCACAATTGTTACACGGTGGGTAATCAAAGACCATGTAACACCTATCATAAAAATAGTTTCTAATCTATTGGTGGTGGCACCAATGAATAGGAAACCTCTTCGCATTGAGGGTAAGATTTTGATTTGTGTGTGGGTTAGTGAATAATGAGCAAAAATCACCTTTTGTAATTTTTAAATCCTTTAAATCTTTATATGATAGTTTATCTGCATAATAATCCCTAGCCTCCTGCCTCCTATCTTGCCATCCAGTTATTTGTTTGCTAATTGAATCCACATTTTTTGAATCCACATTTTTTAACATATCTTTCAATGAACTTGCTAGGGTCATTCTTTCTGCACTTGAACCATTTGGATCACTCAACCTACTGATTAAATCCTCACTTTTATTTTTGTTGTTCTCAATTTCACTCATTAAATTTTGTTGAGTGCCAGAAGGGTGTTGAGTGATTGGTGGAGGAGGTTTTTGTTATGGTTGATTTGTTCTTGAGGATTTGGTTGCTCTTCTTGTTGAGGATTTTGAGGGTTTGTAGGTTGATTTGCATCTCCTACAAATTAAAAAAAATATATATCAAATACAACCTAAAACTAAAAAATTCAACCTAAAACTAACAAATTAAAAAAAAAAAGAAAACAACTTACCTCTCACATGTCCTCCTCGTCATAGCACCATCCTTACAAAGAAATAACAATCGTTGGTGAATATTTTTGCACAATGCCTCCTCGTAAAACACGAGCACAAAAAAATGGTGGTTTTGGCCATGGGCACAACAAAAAACACAGTCAAAATGAATAATGAATGAGTTTCACTTTTTTTTTTTTCTTTTAACATGTCATAACGCGAGCTTGTTATAACGCGCTCACGTTATTGGCTCATTGTGGCCAAGCCTCAAGCTTAACCCACCAAGTCATAACACGCTCACACTATGAATTTTCAAAACTTTTGTTTGAAAGTGGCCACAAATTGGCTACCCATCTCCATGCACCCATCCAAGACTCCCATGGAAATCTATCATGATGTGCGTATTTTGATAAATCTAGACCTAATATAAAAAAGAATCACAATGACATCAGTTAGTTGTATACAAGTGCTATGATCCTGACATGACAAATACTCCATAAAGGTCACTATTGGCATATTATGACACCAACATCTACATCAGCACAATCAAAGGGTCTTGAACACATGGTGATCATCTAAAAAGTATAAAAAAAAAAATTCACCTTGATGGAAACCTAGAAAACAGACATCTTGGTGACACCAAAAAAAAGAAAGAAAAAAATAGTAAAGAGAAAAATTTCGTCCAATAGTAAAACCATTTTTATGGCACTTTAGATAAGTACCATGATGAAAACTTGGCAAAGAAACATCATGTGTAAGAGTAATTATCTATGTGGACCATTACACTTGGGGGAAATTTTTCTCATCTCCCATTTCTTTCTCATAAAAAATTCCATCTGTCCATCCAATCCATACCATTTCCACCCATTTTCCCACCTACTTTGATATTGATAAGGACTGGGGTACACACATAAATCCTTCCTTGGGAAAACTCTTGACATAGTCTATCCTATAGTTTATGCTATTGCTTACTATTATTCTTTCATATATTCCTTCCAAGCATCCATATCAAAGACAAGGCAGTGAACTGTTTGAAAAGATGCCAAGTAGTAAAAAGTGGTCTCATGGAATGCCATGACAAACACATGCAATTGGAAGCTGCTCCTAGACTTATTATTTATGCTATGTGAAGTAATTGCATCACTACTTATGTTAACTTTCTAAAAAACTATATTGTAGTTGAAATTTTGTCATCTATCAACATCTAGTTATTAGTTATGGAATGTGAAGTAATGCTTTAAGTTTGAATGATGTGCAATGCAACATAATTAATGATATGAATATAAACTACATAGATCTATTAAGTACAATTCATTAGTTAAACTCTTTATTCTATTACCTGTGTGTAGGTTTGAGTAAATCCACTGGCACTAGGAGGTGTTCCCTCGAAACCTCCAATATTAGTCTATTCAACATCCAAAATCATCTATTAAAATACCATTCGTAAAATAATGCTATTAACATGTAATAAATTTATAATTGTTTACTAGTTACATACCCCATCGATAGGTGTACTACAAAAGTAAGTAAGTGGAGGGACGGTGTATCTAGTCTCAACACTGTGACCCTACAATTTTATTAAAATCATAAAACTAAATTAATTAATCTTGCATTTCAAAATCAAAATTTAATAAATTAAATTCAATGAACATGTTAACTTTTACCTGACTATCAATTCCATACGCCTCATGCAAAATGTCAACTACCCTCTCCATCTCCATAGCTACATAGGGATCTTGTGTAGTAGCCTCTTGAGTGTCGATGGGGTCATATGAACAAGTTGCCCCACAAGATTGACACACATGGGTTCGAAGGCCACTGCTAGAAGACCCCCTCTGGATGGTGTTATAAAATAGGGCTAGTATGATGGATGACATTTTGGGTCAAAGTGTTGATCGCTTGCAATGTATCTATGTTGGCACTCTCCTTCATGACAGAAGGCATAACAACATGCTCACGAGGCAGCCTATTGAGAGCTCATCTCCCTTGCTGCGTAGGATCTGGCTGTGCACCAGGGCTATCGTGAGCCGACCCCCCACCTCTCCCCTAGAAGTCCCTCATATCAAAATAATTTGGGATTTTTTTCAATATGAACTCACTATATAGTTTCCTAAGGGAATATTGTGGGACTTCACAATTGTTACACGGTGGGAAATCAAAGACCATGTACCACCTATCATAAAAATAGTTTCTAATCTGTTGGTGGTGGCACCAATGAATAGGAAACCTCTTCGCATTGAGGGTAAGATTTTTATGTGTGTGGGTTAGTGAATAATGAGCAAAAATCACCTTTTGTAATTTTTAAATCCTTTACATCTTTATATGATAGTTTATCTGCATAATAATCCCTAGCCTCCTGCCTCCTATCTTGCCATCCAATTATTTGTTTGCTAATTGAATCCACATTTTTTGAATCCACATTTTTTAACATATCTTTCAATGAACTTGCTAGGGTCATTCTTTCTACACTTGAACCATTTGGATCACTCAACCTACTGATTAAATCCTCAGTTTTATTTTTGTTGTTCTCAATTTCACTCATTAAATTTTGTTGAGTGCCAGAAGGGTGTTGAGTGATTGGTGGAGGAGGTTTTTGTTGTGGTTGATTTGTTCTTGAGGATTTGGTTGCTCTTCTTGTTGAGGATTTTGAGGGTTTGTAGGTTGATTTGCATCTCCTACAAATTAAAAAAAATATATATCAAATACAACCCAAGACTAACAAATTCAACCTAAAACTAACAAATTAAAAAAAAGAAGAAAACAACTTACCTCTCACATGTCCTCCTCGTCGTGGCACCATCCTTGCAAAGAAATAACAATCGTTGGTGAAGATTTTTGCACAATGCCTCCTCCTAGAACACGAGCATGAAAAAATGGGGGTTTTGGCCATGGGAACAACAAAAAACATAGTGAAAATGAACAATGAATGAGTTTCACTTTTTTTTTCTTTTAACATGTCATAACGTGAGCGTGTTATAACGTGCTCACGTTATGGGATCGTTGTGGCCAAGCCTCAAGCTTAACCCACCAAGCCATAACATGCTCGCATTATGACTTTTCAAAAATTTTGTTTGAAAGTGGCCACAAATTGGCTACCCATCTCCATGCACCCATCCAAGACTCCCATGGAAATCTATCATGATGTGCGTATTTTGATAAATCCAGACCTAATATAAAAAAGAATCACAATGACATCAGTTAGTTGTATACAAGTGCTATGATCCTGACATGACAAATACTCCATAAAGGTCACTATTGGAATATTATGACACCAACGTCTACATCAGCACAATCAAAGGGTCTTGAACACTTGGTGATCATCTAAAAAGTATAAAAAAAAAATTCACCTTGATGAAAACCTAGAAAATAGACATCTTGGTGACACCAAAAAAAAGAAAGAAAAAAATAGTAAAGAGAAAAATTTCGTCCTATAGTAAAACCATTTTTATGGCACTTTAGATAAGTACCATGATGAAAACTTGGCAAAGAAACATCATGTGTAAGAGTAATTATCTATGTGGACCATTACACTTGGGGGAAATTTTTCTCATCTCCCATTTCTTTCTCATAAAAATTTCCATCTGTCCATCTAATCCATACCATTTCCACCCATTTTCCCACCTACTTTGATATTGATAAGGACTGGGGTACACACATAAATCCTGCCTTGGGAAAGCTCTTGACATAGTCTATCCTATAGTTGTATACTATCCATGAAATATCATGTCATAGCCTTCATAGCGTTATCCAAACCCATACCTTGGAGAAAACTAATTATTGCTATGCGACATAGTCCTTGGAGATCATATGATAATTCTTCTAGCCAATAATCCTCGTGTCTCCTATTCTTTACCAAAATCAATTCATTATATCCTTCCATACCTATCACATGCCTTGGTTTTTACCTTGTCAATGGTCTAAGGATTCTACTCCAACATCCCTCTATCATCCCATCTAGTCCTAAACAAGTCATTCCCAATGCAACCTACCCAACCCATACAATCTTTCTATGCATCCTAGCACATCATCCAAAACACTCCTTGGCTCTTTTTCAAGCCTTGCTACAAACCTTGATCCTTTGGTCACATAATCGTCATCCTCATGTTGTTTTTGGATGTGTCCTTCCCATGTCAACAACATCATCATCATCATCTTTTCAGCTTGACTAGGGAAAGATCATGTTTTTCCTTGGATTCTTGTGCATGCTTGCTCACTTGCTTGTGGGCATCATTCACATGCATTTTTCACGATCCTTATAGTTACCATCCATAATAAATCTTTCCTTCACTCTTTCTCATGTCATCCATAATAACACTTTTTCCCTTCCCATAGTTTGGAATGATTGACATTCTACATCCTTTTCATCTTCCATATCCACCTGTAATAAAGCTCATCCCATTCCATCCCTAATAAATTGGTTCTATACTCGACTGGGGGCAAATACTTGACCTATGTCTTCACTAGATCCTACACTTGTTGGAGATTACTGTATCAAAAAATAATAAAAAAATCAATTATTCCCAAAAAGACAAAAAAGTCCATAAAACCTCAAAATCTAGAAAATCAAAACATGTCAAAACACAAAAACATCCACATAACTTTTAAAAATCCCAAAAATAGAGTCAAAGTCAGTCATGTCAATCCAAGTCCAGTTGAACTAAGACTCCTTTGCATGTATAACATAGGAAAGGCCATCAATCGATGAGCCCCTAAGGCATTAGGTCAATCTATTAGGATTTGTCAAATAAAGGCAACCATGATTCAGTCCTTGGTCAATAAAGCAAAGTTAAGTCATGTCAAACTATGAGGTCTCTGCATGTATAACATAGGAAATTCCATCTGTTGATGAGCCCTCAAGGCCACCTAGGTCAGTCCTTTAGGGTTTGTTGTGTCAGTCATAATAAATAGGACATAGTCAACTCAAACATAAATGGTCATCAAAACTTCAACAAAAATCATGAATTAACAATACAAACTAGTCAACAAGTCTTCAAGTCAAATCACTCAAGTTGTCAAATCAATCAAACATCAAACCAACATCAAGACAATCAAAACTGTCTTATACAAGATGTGTCCTTCCTGAAACCAGACATTATTATTCGTCAAACTTTGTGACTCGCCTTATATAGGTGGTCACATGATCAAAACTAGACTTGATGTTTTATATGACATGTTTCTTCTCCTCAAACCGGGTTTTATCAAAACAATCAACCCGTCACTCACCTAGTCAAACATTGACAACCAATTCTTGGAAAAAACTCTGAATGGTGAAGGATTTAGAGGAGTGATGATGTTTCATGACCCATCTTTTCTTTGATTGCTATGTGTGGTTTGTCTTGACAAAAAATATTGGGGAAACTTTTCCCTTAGTATGAGTCAGGACATTCCTTGTATGCAATTATTTGTTTTGCAAGTAGATGACCTTGCACACCTTGGTCTATGTCATACCATGGTGTTTATTATCCATTTTTCATATTTTATCACTCAATGATGATCAAATGCAAGGCCTTGCATAGAAAAATATTCATGTTTTAAGTTGTCTCCACTAATTCCATTCTAACATTTTCCTCTCACTAACATTTCTCTTCATCAATCCTTGCATTCATCCACTATCAGATCTTCTTATGAGAATAATTTTTAAATTTTTTGACTTTCAAAATTTGTAAATTTTTTCTGAGGGGGCATAGGTCCACCCTACTTACACTAGGGCATGTTTTGACTAATTTTCTTTCACACAATGTGATAAATTGCATTGTATCAAAGAGGGGAAAAATATAGACACTAAAAATTGTCCTAGGTCTACGACTTTATTAAATTCCCTTTCATCCTTGATAATTAAATAATCTTAATTATTTAATTATTGTCTAATGTAATAAAGTCCTCTATTAATTAAATAATTTGAATTATTTAATTAATTCATTTTGTCTTTCTATTTCCTATTTTGATTAATTAAATAAATTTTTATTTATTTAATTATGTCACTAATGACCTTGTCTTCTATAATTAAATAAATTTATATTTATTTAATTATTTATCACTTTCCACTATAATTAAATAATTATGTCAATTATTTAATTATTCATTTTAGCCTTTTTGGCCATAAATTAATTAAATTTTATTTAATTAATGACTCACTGTTCTCCTACTTTTTGAATTAAGCTACTATTTAATCAAAAAGACAACTGGCCTTTTTCTTCTAAAATTAAATAATGTTTCCATTATTTAATTCTCCAAATTCCTTCTTGAGCTAAATGAATCTTTAGTATTATTTAGTTCTTCTATCAGTCTTATTCTTATCCCTTCTTATCTCATATAATTTCAACCCTTGATTGAAATTATTTCATTCGATCTCGGTCGTTCATTCAAATTTGTCTTTTCTATTAAAGTCGCCTACCCTTGTCATTTTCATATATCCAATTTATGCATAAGTACATGTTGAGAAAATTAACTTTGATATTTTGTAATCACAAACATAGGCTACATTTGCATACTCATAAATGAGGGCATCAAGAATTTACAACAAAATGGAGAAGGGAAATGAAGGTGAACCATTGAAGGCATGAAGACATTGGGTAACATGGTTGCTTTGTTGTTTATGCCTTTATGTTTATTTGTTCTCTATTGCTTGATTAGGGTCTTAGGGTTTTATTTTAATTGATTTATTATATTGGCCTAGATTTTACCCTAATTGACAATACTTCTATCTCAAAAGTTAATGAACCTATTAAGCATGCTCTAGAACATGAGATTAAGCAACATGAAAAGAAGGTGCAAGAAGATGTAGTTACAGGAAATGCATCTTCCATAGTGGAGAATGTTGAAGAAGAAAAGGATGATGAAATGTAGAAGGAGGAAGTAAAAATAGAGAAAAATCCACCGCCTTTAGACACGAAGAAAGATGCAAAGCAAAAAGAAGAGGTTACACATGAAAAACTGAAGAATTCAAAGGTACAAAAACTGAAGGCCAACCTCCTTCAGAAGATAATGAGAAACTTGAAGAAGAGAAGAAGGTTGAGGAAGAATTTGATAGTGCAGATAGGGAGAAACAAAATTTGTTGGTGAATCCTCTTGTGATTCACTCAAAGGTCTATTAGACATGTAATTGCAGTTTTAACCTGTTGTATCTACACAACTACTACAACTTCCTATGCAATCAAGTCAAATGGACATGGGAGAAATCTGTCCCCTGCAAAAGCTTCAATTGGTGATGTGTTTCATGCTTTTGCAAGGAAGTAAGTACTATCCACCCACCAAAAGAGCACAAAATTGATTTAAGAAGCGGTCAAAGTGTTACAAGAAGGGATCCTCAGAGCTATTGTTGATGAGTCTTTGTCCAGTGCTAAAAAGCTAAAGCTACTACTAGATTCCTTTAAAGAATATTCTTTTAGTTTGGAAGAAAGGTTGGAAAAAGAGTTAACAAAGAAGGTCAATGATAGAAAATTAACAAAAATATCTAACAAGTGTAGTGTTGCACATAGAAAATTGCAAGAAAATCTAAAAAAATATGTAGAAGCGTTTGGATGAAGTATGAGTTTTGTTTCAATTTTGTGTAAAATGGTGTAATTCAATGAAGAGCATCAAGGATAAAATGGAATCAATTGAGTCACAAATTTCTTAGGCCTTTGGATTTTATGATCTGGTTAATGATACAAATGGTTCTACAAGGGTTGCAATAGAAAATTTGTATGGATAGTTTTTCCAACTATAGGAACACAAAGAAAAGATAATTTACTGTTAATTGAGGGATCTGGTAAGTGCAAGCATTACCTCCTTAACTAGTGTTGTAGCACATGTAGAGAAGTTAGCACAAAAGAACCTGATACCTAGTTCATTAGATGAAGGAGAAGACCTCCTCATGCAATTTGAGAGCCAGAGTAGCACACTTACCTTTACCCAGAAGGATTTTGGATGTTGGAAAGAAGGATTGGGAGGTATACCTTACAAAATTGAAGGTGTCTTACAAGAGTATTCTACCCTTCTCCAGTTGATTATGTATATTTTAGTTTTATTTCTATAATTTCATATTTCTTTGTACATATGTGAAAGTATTAGAGGATGTTGCAATACATTTTTAATCATTTTTGATGGATAAATTTCTAAGGGGGAGCTATTCTCATACATATATGTATACACCTACTAAGGGGGAGAATAGTTGAAGTAATTTTCCAAGTTTGATATTGAGATCCCTTTTCCCTTGATGTCAAAGGGGGAGGATAGTTTGGAGATTTGGAGAGTAGTTTGGGCATGTTACCATCAATGACAAAGGGGGAGATTATTGAAAGTTTGTGATTGAGAAGATTGGTGGATGTGTTGGCATATGGCTTTGGGAGATTTTTTTTGGTTGCTAGTGTTGTCAATGATGGTAACTGGAGTCATTAGTGTGGTTGGCAGTTTAGAAGTAGCTCATACCGGTAGGAAAAGTAGAAGACAGTATACTACCAAAAAAAAGCATGAAGAATAGAGTATCTGTTTGGTAAGTTGGTCTGAATACTTCACCAGATCCTTATTTTGTTGTGTGGATCCCCAGGGAAGCTTTTCAAGCATGTATGGTACCTGATTGGTAAGTTTTGTAATGTTGCATTTATCGGTGTACAAGTTTGGAGATTCGGTAGAATGACTTATTGTTTATTTTCTCATTATGGCTGACCTGGTGTATATAGCATGTTGCAGATGTATAAGGAGCAATTTTTTAATATTTCTTGTGTTGAGAATTTTGATTTGGGTCCCTACTATATTCTAGCTGACTTGTGTGGGTACCCATTAATTTTAATTGGTGATTTGAGCTGACATGTGGAATAATATTACATCTTCTATGAAGTTGACATATAGTAATGAAATCCTTGTTTGTGGATATATATATGAGATTGGTAATTCATTTTGAATGTGTGAAGAAGCATGAAAGTGTGTGAAGAAGCATGAAAGTGTGTGAATGTGTGTAAAGGAGAGTAGATGCATGTGCGAGTATTAGAAGGGTTTCAGAAGGGAAAAAAATAGAGTAGAGCAGAGTAGAGAAAATTAGAAAAATAGAGTCAGCCAGAATGATCGAAGATCATTTTAACTGAGCTTCATTAGAACTGAATCTAGGCATTTGGAGATGCTATTTTCTTAGTTCAACCTTTTTTTTGTATTCCCAAAAATTTTGTAAGGCAATGAGCCTTTCTTATTTTGAGCAATGAGCTCTAGGCAGTGTGCCTGAATGCAAGTGCATTCCCTTTTGTTCATACTTTTAACAGAGTATATATTGTGGACTAACATCCACCGTGGTTTTTCCCCTAATAGGGTTTCCACGTAAAAATCTTGGTGTTCTTTAATGTGTTTACATGTTTCCTTTCATTTATATGTTTTGGATGCCATTAAAGTTTAAATATTGTGTTTGATAGTCTTAGATCTGGTTTGAAATTCAAACATTGTGGAACACTGATTCACCCCCCCTCTTAGTGTTCCTAGTGTCCAACAATTGGTATTAGAGCAAGTTTATCTTCTAAAGTTTAACTGCTTGAGGTGGATCTTGGATTACAATGGACATAGGTAGTCTTCAACAACAACTTATGTTGGCACTTGATGATCTTGATTAGTCTAAAGCAGAGGTCATGGAACTAAAAGAAAATCTTGTGGCTGCTGAAAAATTCATTCAATCACTAAAGGATAAAATAAATGAGTCAAAGGAAAAGAGGAAGGAACTATGTGTTCAGTTGAAGAAAAAAGAAAGCGAAGGCCCGGAAGATGTTCATTTGAATCAAACCCTAAAAGAAATAACAAAAGAGTGTGAAAAGATTGCTAAGGACAATGCTGCCCTAAAGCTTAAAATGGAATCTATGGAAATGAAGCTAACTAAAGAGATTAAAGAAAAAAAGAAGAATGAGGAAAATTTGGCCTAGTCCTTGAAGGAAAAGTCTAAGGAATGCAACAGAGTTAATAGTGGATTCATTTAGTTGGAGATTGAACTGTAACAATCCAGAAATAATGAACATGAGCTTGAGAGACAGATAGTTATTCTCAGAGATGAAATTGCTACAACAAATGAATACAAGGAGAATTTTAGGATGAGTTCTGCTAAGTTTGATGAGATGAATAAAGGTCAAAAGGATGCAAATGACAAGTGAGGTCTTGACTATGTGAAAGATGAGAGCTTCGGATCTGAACAAAAGGACTTTGAAAAGAAAACTTGAAAGAACAAAGGTAGAAGATATCCAGTAAGGCAAACCAATGCTCAAAATTTTAATGGTTACTACTTTGCTTGTAATAAATTTGGTCATATGGCTTCTTAGTGTATAATTAAGATAAATTATGGCAGTCCATCATTTTTTGGTCAGTGTTTTAATTGCAAAAAGTTTGGTCATAAGTCAATTGAATCTAGAAGTATGTCAGTATAAGGAATGTTAAATGCTACACCTATGGAAAATTTGGACATGTTGCTAATCAATGTAGACCAGGAGGAAATCAGTGGAATGGATGGTACAGACAGAAAAATTTGGTGTGTTACAACTGTAACAAATTTGGTCACATTGTAAGATTCTGTAGGTACAAAAATATGGATAGAAGAGGTCCGGTATATCAAGGAAGAAATTCACAAAAAGACGACAAAGGAAAAGCATCCGTGGAAGAGATAAGAGATCAGATGAAGAAAAAGTGGGTAAAGAAGAGTGAATTTGATGAAGGTAATAAGGCTATACCGGAAGCTCCCTCTGGTAATTCATTCAGAAATTGATTTCAAGCCATTGGCCTAGGGGGAGTTTTCATGAAAATCTTTTGTCCTCCTATGTGTAGTTGGTATCGGATTGCAGGAAGTTGTCAGTAGTTGTGTTATTCATCTTCAAATGTATTAGCGATCATTTGTTGAATATGATGAAATATTGAAGGTCTGCAAATGGATTCTACTCTTGCTGTTTGAGAGTCCAGAGTAACCAGAACTCCTAGGGAAAAGCATTTAATGCAACAAGGAAGTTAGATGTGCAAAGTTATAAAAGGAAATTTGGAACCATCATTTGTCACCGTGTGTCGAAGGAGAATAGTTGGAGAGCCTTTTTTAGCAAAATTTCGAAGGAGTGAAAGTCAATTCAGTGGCGAATTCCCAGATATTTCTATTGCTTGTCAATTTCACACTTATTCGGTGATTGGTAGAACCCTATTCAGTACGGAAAAAGAAGCAAATCAAAGGAACAATAAATTTGGATGAATATAGTAGTCAAAAGGTCATGGATGTAAGAAATTTGTTGTCTTTTGATGAATTGAGGAAGCTTGTAGGTGCAAAACATAAGAATTTGGACATCTGGAATGAGTTTCCATATTTTTTCAATGCGAAAGTAGCGAAATTTATCTTGAACAGATTGGATGATGATATCCTTACTTTGGATAAACCCTATCAAATCTCAAAAGAAGTAATCAGAAGTCTGATACGATTATGCAATGTTGGTTTTGTTTTGAAAAAGAAGTCAATTTGGAACATTCAAGTGGAAGCCCTAATCAGAGTAACAGGAGATCAAAGGGTGCTAGTAATTTCAACAACCAAAGATTCATTAACAAGCTACATTGCATATGGAATTTCTTACAAAATTTTCTTCAAAAATAGGGAAGGGGCAACCTCTGCAGGCACAGTCTACATTGCACACAAAATGATAATGGAAGATGAAGACTTTGATTTGTGTGGATTGCTGAAGGATCAGTTGATGGAGAATGTGCAATTGACGAAGGATATAGATTACTCTTTCAGGTTTGGTACCCTAGTTATATGCATTATGATGTATTTTCTGAATTTCTTGCCTTAGAATGATAATGTGGTATGGAAGGAAAATGTACTAGTTTGTAAGCAAATATTTGAGCACTTAAACACTCTTGAAAATGGTGAAAAAATTTATGAAAAAATCTTTAGAAAGTTTTTAGGAAAGTTTGGTGTAAGTGGTATTCCACTCCTAGTAAAAGCAATTGAAGTTGGATCTTCTTCCGGCAAGGTAGAGAAAAAGTAAAAAATGGCAAGAGAGTTAGTTGATGTCACTCCTTCGACACCTAAGTCAACAAAAGTTGAGGGAAAAGGTAAAGAGTAGATAGTTGTGGATATAGTGGATGAAGATTCTGAGGAATATACACCAAGAGATGAATTGAAACCAGTTGAACCAGATGTGCTAATAGCAGAAGAAAGTGATGAAGAAGGTGCTTTATTCAAAGCAAAGATACTACATATTGTTTAGGAAGATGGAATGCAAAAGATAACTGACATATGGATAAATGGACCATCATATGAACATGAATTCATTGAGGACACTCTAGGAAGATACTTTATTGATAATAACATTAAATTGGAGAGTTTGCAAAATGTACTTCCAGAAGAATTGATTGAATGTATCAAGGAGGCTATGGACTCTATGCCTCTGCACAGGAAAGAGGATGAGATAATCTTACATCTAAAGGAGTAGTTTGGGCTATCTCTCGCCAAACTAAAAAATAAAATGAATGTGTTAAGACAATGCATTGACTCAACAAATAAGATCTACAATTATTGTCTTAGGTGGCCCCATGTGGTTGGTAAATACAAGGATTGGAGCAAATTGAGAATGAGTTGATCATAATTGGTTAGGACTACAGTATGTTTCAGGACCAAAATGAAGCAGTTAAGAATAAGATTCATGAGTTGCAGGTTGAGCATGCAAAGGTTCACTTTTCCATAAACACTCTTATGGATACTTTCTAGAAAGTAAAGGATCATACAAAATGCAGACTGGAGAAAATGATTGAAGTTCTGAAGAAAGGAGAAAAGCTGGAAGAAGCCATTACCATTCCTAAATCCCTTGTCCAAGTCATCAACAGGACATCAAAAAATAATAGTTTGATAATAACTATTGGGATTGCAATGGATGCTTGGAAGAAATTTCTTTTGGAGATGAAAGATAAGTATAAAATAATTTTTTGAATTTAGCAGCAGTTGCAATTTTTTGATCAATTGGGGGAGAGAATGCAGTGAGAGAGAGTGCAATAAAAATATTAAAGGGGGAAAGAAAGTAGTGGAAGTTTTTTCATTGATATCAAAGCGGGAGAGAATGCAGTGAAAAATGCCTTGACATCCAAAGGGGGAGTAGTGTTTTGAAGCTTTGAGTTTTGGTTTCGACACTTAGTCATTTTTCACTAAGTGTTGCCATTATTGCCAAAGGGGTTGATTGTTGGCATATGGATTTAGGAGATTGTTTTTGGTTGCTAGTGTTGTCATTGATAGCAACTGGAGTCATTAGTGTGGTCCACAGTTTAGAAGTAGCTCATACCGGAAAGAAAAGTAGA
This sequence comes from Sequoia sempervirens, assembly GCA_007258455.2. Classification (NCBI taxonomy): domain Eukaryota; kingdom Viridiplantae; phylum Streptophyta; class Pinopsida; order Cupressales; family Cupressaceae; genus Sequoia; species Sequoia sempervirens. Next base: position 162 of record VDFB02292834.1, on the reverse strand, counting down.
AGACAATATACTACTAAAAAAAAGCATGAAGAACAGAGTATCCGGTTGGTAAGTTGGTCTGAATACTTCACCGAATCATTATTTTGTTGTGTGGATCCCTATGGAAGCTTGTCAAGCATGTTTGTTACCTGATTGGTAAGTTTTGTAATGTTGCATTGATCA
>VDFB02292833.1:0-48169 GCA_007258455.2 Sequoia sempervirens | reverse complement strand
TGGTGAATATTTTTGCACAATGCCTCCTCATAGAACACAAGCACAAAAAAATGGGGGTTTTGGCCATGGGCACAACAAAAAACACAGTCAAAATGAACAATGAATGAGTTTCACTTTTTTTTTTCTTTTAACATGTCATAACGTGAGCGCGTTATAACGTGCTCACGTTATGGGCTCGTTGTGGCCAAGCCTCAAGCTTAACCCACCAAGTCATAACACGCTCGCACTATGACTTTTCAAAATTTTTGTTTGAAAGTGGCCACAAATTACATACCTATCTCATGCACCTATCCAAGACTCTATGGAAATCTATCATGATGTATGTATTTTGATAAGGCCAACTCTAGTATAAAAAGGATCACAATGACATCAATCAGTTGTATGCAAGTGCTATGATCTTGATAAGACAATTACTCCATAAAGGTCACTATTGGCATATCATGACACCAACGCCTACATCAAAGACAATCAAAGCGGTCTTGAACACTTGGTGATCATCTAAAAGTATAAAAAAATTCACCTTTGATGAAAAACCTAGAAAATAGACATCTTGGTGACACCAAAAAGAAAGAAAATAGTAAAGAGAAAATTTCATCTCCATAGTAAAACCATTTTATGGCACTTTAGATAAGTACCATGATGAAAACTTGGCAAAGAAACATCATGTGTAAGAGTAATTATCTATGTGGACCATTACACTTGGGGGAAATTTTTCTCATCTCCCATTTCTTTCTCATAAAAATTTCCATCTGTCCATCTAATCCATACCATTTCCACCCATTTTCCCACCTACTTTGATATTGATAAGGACTGGGGTACACACATAAATCCTGCCTTGGGAAAGCTCTTGACATAGTCTATCCTATAGTTGTATACTATCCATGAAATATCATGTCATAGCCTTCATAGCGTTATCCAAACCCATACCTTGGAGAAAACTAATTATTGCTATGCGACATAGTCCTTGGAGATCATATGATAATTCTTCTAGCCAATAATCCTCGTGTCTCCTATTCTTTACCAAAATCAATTCATTATATCCTTCCATACCTATCACATGCCTTGGTTTTTACCTTGTCAATGGTCTAAGGATTCTACTCCAACATCCCTCTATCATCCCATCTAGTCCTAAACAAGTCATTCCCAATGCAACCTACCCAACCCATACAATCTTTCTATGCATCCTAGCACATCATCCAAAACACTCCTTGGCTCTTTTTCAAGCCTTGCTACAAACCTTGATCCTTTGGTCACATAATCGTCATCCTCATGTTGTTTTTGGATGTGTCCTTCCCATGTCAACAACATCATCATCATCATCTTTTCAGCTTGACTAGGGAAAGATCATGTTTTTCCTTGGATTCTTGTGCATGCTTGCTCACTTGCTTGTGGGCATCATTCACATGCATTTTTCACGATCCTTATAGTTACCATCCATAATAAATCTTTCCTTCACTCTTTCTCATGTCATCCATAATAACACTTTTTCCCTTCCCATAGTTTGGAATGATTGACATTCTACATCCTTTTCATCTTCCATATCCACCTGTAATAAAGCTCATCCCATTCCATCCCTAATAAATTGGTTCTATACTCGACTGGGGGCAAATACTTGACCTATGTCTTCACTAGATCCTACACTTGTTGGAGATTACTGTATCAAAAAATAATAAAAAAATCAATTATTCCCAAAAAGACAAAAAAGTCCATAAAACCTCAAAATCTAGAAAATCAAAACATGTCAAAACACAAAAACATCCACATAACTTTTAAAAATCCCAAAAATAGAGTCAAAGTCAGTCATGTCAATCCAAGTCCAGTTGAACTAAGACTCCTTTGCATGTATAACATAGGAAAGGCCATCAATCGATGAGCCCCTAAGGCATTAGGTCAATCTATTAGGATTTGTCAAATAAAGGCAACCATGATTCAGTCCTTGGTCAATAAAGCAAAGTTAAGTCATGTCAAACTATGAGGTCTCTGCATGTATAACATAGGAAATTCCATCTGTTGATGAGCCCTCAAGGCCACCTAGGTCAGTCCTTTAGGGTTTGTTGTGTCAGTCATAATAAATAGGACATAGTCAACTCAAACATAAATGGTCATCAAAACTTCAACAAAAATCATGAATTAACAATACAAACTAGTCAACAAGTCTTCAAGTCAAATCACTCAAGTTGTCAAATCAATCAAACATCAAACCAACATCAAGACAATCAAAACTGTCTTATACAAGATGTGTCCTTCCTGAAACCAGACATTATTATTCGTCAAACTTTGTGACTCGCCTTATATAGGTGGTCACATGATCAAAACTAGACTTGATGTTTTATATGACATGTTTCTTCTCCTCAAACCGGGTTTTATCAAAACAATCAACCCGTCACTCACCTAGTCAAACATTGACAACCAATTCTTGGAAAAAACTCTGAATGGTGAAGGATTTAGAGGAGTGATGATGTTTCATGACCCATCTTTTCTTTGATTGCTATGTGTGGTTTGTCTTGACAAAAAATATTGGGGAAACTTTTCCCTTAGTATGAGTCAGGACATTCCTTGTATGCAATTATTTGTTTTGCAAGTAGATGACCTTGCACACCTTGGTCTATGTCATACCATGGTGTTTATTATCCATTTTTCATATTTTATCACTCAATGATGATCAAATGCAAGGCCTTGCATAGAAAAATATTCATGTTTTAAGTTGTCTCCACTAATTCCATTCTAACATTTTCCTCTCACTAACATTTCTCTTCATCAATCCTTGCATTCATCCACTATCAGATCTTCTTATGAGAATAATTTTTAAATTTTTTGACTTTCAAAATTTGTAAATTTTTTCTGAGGGGGCATAGGTCCACCCTACTTACACTAGGGCATGTTTTGACTAATTTTCTTTCACACAATGTGATAAATTGCATTGTATCAAAGAGGGGAAAAATATAGACACTAAAAATTGTCCTAGGTCTACGACTTTATTAAATTCCCTTTCATCCTTGATAATTAAATAATCTTAATTATTTAATTATTGTCTAATGTAATAAAGTCCTCTATTAATTAAATAATTTGAATTATTTAATTAATTCATTTTGTCTTTCTATTTCCTATTTTGATTAATTAAATAAATTTTTATTTATTTAATTATGTCACTAATGACCTTGTCTTCTATAATTAAATAAATTTATATTTATTTAATTATTTATCACTTTCCACTATAATTAAATAATTATGTCAATTATTTAATTATTCATTTTAGCCTTTTTGGCCATAAATTAATTAAATTTTATTTAATTAATGACTCACTGTTCTCCTACTTTTTGAATTAAGCTACTATTTAATCAAAAAGACAACTGGCCTTTTTCTTCTAAAATTAAATAATGTTTCCATTATTTAATTCTCCAAATTCCTTCTTGAGCTAAATGAATCTTTAGTATTATTTAGTTCTTCTATCAGTCTTATTCTTATCCCTTCTTATCTCATATAATTTCAACCCTTGATTGAAATTATTTCATTCGATCTCGGTCGTTCATTCAAATTTGTCTTTTCTATTAAAGTCGCCTACCCTTGTCATTTTCATATATCCAATTTATGCATAAGTACATGTTGAGAAAATTAACTTTGATATTTTGTAATCACAAACATAGGCTACATTTGCATACTCATAAATGAGGGCATCAAGAATTTACAACAAAATGGAGAAGGGAAATGAAGGTGAACCATTGAAGGCATGAAGACATTGGGTAACATGGTTGCTTTGTTGTTTATGCCTTTATGTTTATTTGTTCTCTATTGCTTGATTAGGGTCTTAGGGTTTTATTTTAATTGATTTATTATATTGGCCTAGATTTTACCCTAATTGACAATACTTCTATCTCAAAAGTTAATGAACCTATTAAGCATGCTCTAGAACATGAGATTAAGCAACATGAAAAGAAGGTGCAAGAAGATGTAGTTACAGGAAATGCATCTTCCATAGTGGAGAATGTTGAAGAAGAAAAGGATGATGAAATGTAGAAGGAGGAAGTAAAAATAGAGAAAAATCCACCGCCTTTAGACACGAAGAAAGATGCAAAGCAAAAAGAAGAGGTTACACATGAAAAACTGAAGAATTCAAAGGTACAAAAACTGAAGGCCAACCTCCTTCAGAAGATAATGAGAAACTTGAAGAAGAGAAGAAGGTTGAGGAAGAATTTGATAGTGCAGATAGGGAGAAACAAAATTTGTTGGTGAATCCTCTTGTGATTCACTCAAAGGTCTATTAGACATGTAATTGCAGTTTTAACCTGTTGTATCTACACAACTACTACAACTTCCTATGCAATCAAGTCAAATGGACATGGGAGAAATCTGTCCCCTGCAAAAGCTTCAATTGGTGATGTGTTTCATGCTTTTGCAAGGAAGTAAGTACTATCCACCCACCAAAAGAGCACAAAATTGATTTAAGAAGCGGTCAAAGTGTTACAAGAAGGGATCCTCAGAGCTATTGTTGATGAGTCTTTGTCCAGTGCTAAAAAGCTAAAGCTACTACTAGATTCCTTTAAAGAATATTCTTTTAGTTTGGAAGAAAGGTTGGAAAAAGAGTTAACAAAGAAGGTCAATGATAGAAAATTAACAAAAATATCTAACAAGTGTAGTGTTGCACATAGAAAATTGCAAGAAAATCTAAAAAAATATGTAGAAGCGTTTGGATGAAGTATGAGTTTTGTTTCAATTTTGTGTAAAATGGTGTAATTCAATGAAGAGCATCAAGGATAAAATGGAATCAATTGAGTCACAAATTTCTTAGGCCTTTGGATTTTATGATCTGGTTAATGATACAAATGGTTCTACAAGGGTTGCAATAGAAAATTTGTATGGATAGTTTTTCCAACTATAGGAACACAAAGAAAAGATAATTTACTGTTAATTGAGGGATCTGGTAAGTGCAAGCATTACCTCCTTAACTAGTGTTGTAGCACATGTAGAGAAGTTAGCACAAAAGAACCTGATACCTAGTTCATTAGATGAAGGAGAAGACCTCCTCATGCAATTTGAGAGCCAGAGTAGCACACTTACCTTTACCCAGAAGGATTTTGGATGTTGGAAAGAAGGATTGGGAGGTATACCTTACAAAATTGAAGGTGTCTTACAAGAGTATTCTACCCTTCTCCAGTTGATTATGTATATTTTAGTTTTATTTCTATAATTTCATATTTCTTTGTACATATGTGAAAGTATTAGAGGATGTTGCAATACATTTTTAATCATTTTTGATGGATAAATTTCTAAGGGGGAGCTATTCTCATACATATATGTATACACCTACTAAGGGGGAGAATAGTTGAAGTAATTTTCCAAGTTTGATATTGAGATCCCTTTTCCCTTGATGTCAAAGGGGGAGGATAGTTTGGAGATTTGGAGAGTAGTTTGGGCATGTTACCATCAATGACAAAGGGGGAGATTATTGAAAGTTTGTGATTGAGAAGATTGGTGGATGTGTTGGCATATGGCTTTGGGAGATTTTTTTTGGTTGCTAGTGTTGTCAATGATGGTAACTGGAGTCATTAGTGTGGTTGGCAGTTTAGAAGTAGCTCATACCGGTAGGAAAAGTAGAAGACAGTATACTACCAAAAAAAAGCATGAAGAATAGAGTATCTGTTTGGTAAGTTGGTCTGAATACTTCACCAGATCCTTATTTTGTTGTGTGGATCCCCAGGGAAGCTTTTCAAGCATGTATGGTACCTGATTGGTAAGTTTTGTAATGTTGCATTTATCGGTGTACAAGTTTGGAGATTCGGTAGAATGACTTATTGTTTATTTTCTCATTATGGCTGACCTGGTGTATATAGCATGTTGCAGATGTATAAGGAGCAATTTTTTAATATTTCTTGTGTTGAGAATTTTGATTTGGGTCCCTACTATATTCTAGCTGACTTGTGTGGGTACCCATTAATTTTAATTGGTGATTTGAGCTGACATGTGGAATAATATTACATCTTCTATGAAGTTGACATATAGTAATGAAATCCTTGTTTGTGGATATATATATGAGATTGGTAATTCATTTTGAATGTGTGAAGAAGCATGAAAGTGTGTGAAGAAGCATGAAAGTGTGTGAATGTGTGTAAAGGAGAGTAGATGCATGTGCGAGTATTAGAAGGGTTTCAGAAGGGAAAAAAATAGAGTAGAGCAGAGTAGAGAAAATTAGAAAAATAGAGTCAGCCAGAATGATCGAAGATCATTTTAACTGAGCTTCATTAGAACTGAATCTAGGCATTTGGAGATGCTATTTTCTTAGTTCAACCTTTTTTTTGTATTCCCAAAAATTTTGTAAGGCAATGAGCCTTTCTTATTTTGAGCAATGAGCTCTAGGCAGTGTGCCTGAATGCAAGTGCATTCCCTTTTGTTCATACTTTTAACAGAGTATATATTGTGGACTAACATCCACCGTGGTTTTTCCCCTAATAGGGTTTCCACGTAAAAATCTTGGTGTTCTTTAATGTGTTTACATGTTTCCTTTCATTTATATGTTTTGGATGCCATTAAAGTTTAAATATTGTGTTTGATAGTCTTAGATCTGGTTTGAAATTCAAACATTGTGGAACACTGATTCACCCCCCCTCTTAGTGTTCCTAGTGTCCAACAATTGGTATTAGAGCAAGTTTATCTTCTAAAGTTTAACTGCTTGAGGTGGATCTTGGATTACAATGGACATAGGTAGTCTTCAACAACAACTTATGTTGGCACTTGATGATCTTGATTAGTCTAAAGCAGAGGTCATGGAACTAAAAGAAAATCTTGTGGCTGCTGAAAAATTCATTCAATCACTAAAGGATAAAATAAATGAGTCAAAGGAAAAGAGGAAGGAACTATGTGTTCAGTTGAAGAAAAAAGAAAGCGAAGGCCCGGAAGATGTTCATTTGAATCAAACCCTAAAAGAAATAACAAAAGAGTGTGAAAAGATTGCTAAGGACAATGCTGCCCTAAAGCTTAAAATGGAATCTATGGAAATGAAGCTAACTAAAGAGATTAAAGAAAAAAAGAAGAATGAGGAAAATTTGGCCTAGTCCTTGAAGGAAAAGTCTAAGGAATGCAACAGAGTTAATAGTGGATTCATTTAGTTGGAGATTGAACTGTAACAATCCAGAAATAATGAACATGAGCTTGAGAGACAGATAGTTATTCTCAGAGATGAAATTGCTACAACAAATGAATACAAGGAGAATTTTAGGATGAGTTCTGCTAAGTTTGATGAGATGAATAAAGGTCAAAAGGATGCAAATGACAAGTGAGGTCTTGACTATGTGAAAGATGAGAGCTTCGGATCTGAACAAAAGGACTTTGAAAAGAAAACTTGAAAGAACAAAGGTAGAAGATATCCAGTAAGGCAAACCAATGCTCAAAATTTTAATGGTTACTACTTTGCTTGTAATAAATTTGGTCATATGGCTTCTTAGTGTATAATTAAGATAAATTATGGCAGTCCATCATTTTTTGGTCAGTGTTTTAATTGCAAAAAGTTTGGTCATAAGTCAATTGAATCTAGAAGTATGTCAGTATAAGGAATGTTAAATGCTACACCTATGGAAAATTTGGACATGTTGCTAATCAATGTAGACCAGGAGGAAATCAGTGGAATGGATGGTACAGACAGAAAAATTTGGTGTGTTACAACTGTAACAAATTTGGTCACATTGTAAGATTCTGTAGGTACAAAAATATGGATAGAAGAGGTCCGGTATATCAAGGAAGAAATTCACAAAAAGACGACAAAGGAAAAGCATCCGTGGAAGAGATAAGAGATCAGATGAAGAAAAAGTGGGTAAAGAAGAGTGAATTTGATGAAGGTAATAAGGCTATACCGGAAGCTCCCTCTGGTAATTCATTCAGAAATTGATTTCAAGCCATTGGCCTAGGGGGAGTTTTCATGAAAATCTTTTGTCCTCCTATGTGTAGTTGGTATCGGATTGCAGGAAGTTGTCAGTAGTTGTGTTATTCATCTTCAAATGTATTAGCGATCATTTGTTGAATATGATGAAATATTGAAGGTCTGCAAATGGATTCTACTCTTGCTGTTTGAGAGTCCAGAGTAACCAGAACTCCTAGGGAAAAGCATTTAATGCAACAAGGAAGTTAGATGTGCAAAGTTATAAAAGGAAATTTGGAACCATCATTTGTCACCGTGTGTCGAAGGAGAATAGTTGGAGAGCCTTTTTTAGCAAAATTTCGAAGGAGTGAAAGTCAATTCAGTGGCGAATTCCCAGATATTTCTATTGCTTGTCAATTTCACACTTATTCGGTGATTGGTAGAACCCTATTCAGTACGGAAAAAGAAGCAAATCAAAGGAACAATAAATTTGGATGAATATAGTAGTCAAAAGGTCATGGATGTAAGAAATTTGTTGTCTTTTGATGAATTGAGGAAGCTTGTAGGTGCAAAACATAAGAATTTGGACATCTGGAATGAGTTTCCATATTTTTTCAATGCGAAAGTAGCGAAATTTATCTTGAACAGATTGGATGATGATATCCTTACTTTGGATAAACCCTATCAAATCTCAAAAGAAGTAATCAGAAGTCTGATACGATTATGCAATGTTGGTTTTGTTTTGAAAAAGAAGTCAATTTGGAACATTCAAGTGGAAGCCCTAATCAGAGTAACAGGAGATCAAAGGGTGCTAGTAATTTCAACAACCAAAGATTCATTAACAAGCTACATTGCATATGGAATTTCTTACAAAATTTTCTTCAAAAATAGGGAAGGGGCAACCTCTGCAGGCACAGTCTACATTGCACACAAAATGATAATGGAAGATGAAGACTTTGATTTGTGTGGATTGCTGAAGGATCAGTTGATGGAGAATGTGCAATTGACGAAGGATATAGATTACTCTTTCAGGTTTGGTACCCTAGTTATATGCATTATGATGTATTTTCTGAATTTCTTGCCTTAGAATGATAATGTGGTATGGAAGGAAAATGTACTAGTTTGTAAGCAAATATTTGAGCACTTAAACACTCTTGAAAATGGTGAAAAAATTTATGAAAAAATCTTTAGAAAGTTTTTAGGAAAGTTTGGTGTAAGTGGTATTCCACTCCTAGTAAAAGCAATTGAAGTTGGATCTTCTTCCGGCAAGGTAGAGAAAAAGTAAAAAATGGCAAGAGAGTTAGTTGATGTCACTCCTTCGACACCTAAGTCAACAAAAGTTGAGGGAAAAGGTAAAGAGTAGATAGTTGTGGATATAGTGGATGAAGATTCTGAGGAATATACACCAAGAGATGAATTGAAACCAGTTGAACCAGATGTGCTAATAGCAGAAGAAAGTGATGAAGAAGGTGCTTTATTCAAAGCAAAGATACTACATATTGTTTAGGAAGATGGAATGCAAAAGATAACTGACATATGGATAAATGGACCATCATATGAACATGAATTCATTGAGGACACTCTAGGAAGATACTTTATTGATAATAACATTAAATTGGAGAGTTTGCAAAATGTACTTCCAGAAGAATTGATTGAATGTATCAAGGAGGCTATGGACTCTATGCCTCTGCACAGGAAAGAGGATGAGATAATCTTACATCTAAAGGAGTAGTTTGGGCTATCTCTCGCCAAACTAAAAAATAAAATGAATGTGTTAAGACAATGCATTGACTCAACAAATAAGATCTACAATTATTGTCTTAGGTGGCCCCATGTGGTTGGTAAATACAAGGATTGGAGCAAATTGAGAATGAGTTGATCATAATTGGTTAGGACTACAGTATGTTTCAGGACCAAAATGAAGCAGTTAAGAATAAGATTCATGAGTTGCAGGTTGAGCATGCAAAGGTTCACTTTTCCATAAACACTCTTATGGATACTTTCTAGAAAGTAAAGGATCATACAAAATGCAGACTGGAGAAAATGATTGAAGTTCTGAAGAAAGGAGAAAAGCTGGAAGAAGCCATTACCATTCCTAAATCCCTTGTCCAAGTCATCAACAGGACATCAAAAAATAATAGTTTGATAATAACTATTGGGATTGCAATGGATGCTTGGAAGAAATTTCTTTTGGAGATGAAAGATAAGTATAAAATAATTTTTTGAATTTAGCAGCAGTTGCAATTTTTTGATCAATTGGGGGAGAGAATGCAGTGAGAGAGAGTGCAATAAAAATATTAAAGGGGGAAAGAAAGTAGTGGAAGTTTTTTCATTGATATCAAAGCGGGAGAGAATGCAGTGAAAAATGCCTTGACATCCAAAGGGGGAGTAGTGTTTTGAAGCTTTGAGTTTTGGTTTCGACACTTAGTCATTTTTCACTAAGTGTTGCCATTATTGCCAAAGGGGTTGATTGTTGGCATATGGATTTAGGAGATTGTTTTTGGTTGCTAGTGTTGTCATTGATAGCAACTGGAGTCATTAGTGTGGTCCACAGTTTAGAAGTAGCTCATACCGGAAAGAAAAGTAGAAGACAATATACTACTAAAAAAAAGCATGAAGAACAGAGTATCCGGTTGGTAAGTTGGTCTGAATACTTCACCGAATCATTATTTTGTTGTGTGGATCCCTATGGAAGCTTGTCAAGCATGTTTGTTACCTGATTGGTAAGTTTTGTAATGTTGCATTGATCAATGTACTAGTTTGGAGATTCGATAGAATTACTTATTGTTTATTTTCTCATTATGGCCAACCTGGTGTATATAGTGTGTCACAGATGTATAAGGAGAAGTTGTTTTAATATTTATTTTTTTGAGAATTTTGATTTGGGTCCCTACTATAGTCTATTCGACTTGTGTGGGTACACATTAATTTTAATTGGTGATTTGAGTTGACATGTGGAAGAATATTACATCTTATGTGAAGCCGACATATAGTAATGAAATCCTTGTTTGTGGATATATATATGAAATCGGTAATTCATTTTGAACATGTGAAGAAGCGTGAAAGTGTGTGAATATGTGTAAAGGAGAGTAGATGTGTGTGCAAGTATTAGAAGGGTTTCAGAAGGGCAAAAAAAAAAGTAGAGTAGAGCAGAAAAATAGAGTCAGTCAGAAGGACTGAAGATCATTTTAATTGAGCTTCATTAGAACTAAATCCAGGCATTTGGAGATGCTATTTTCTCAGTTCAACCTTTTTATTGTATTCCCAAACATTTTGTAAGGCAGTGAGATTTTCTTATTTTGAACAGTGAGCTCTAGGTATTGTGCCTAAATGCAAGTGCATTCCCTTTTGTTCATACTTTTAACAAAGTATATATTGTGGACTAACATCCACCATGGTTTTTCCCCTAACAGGGTTTCCACGTAAAAATTTGGTGTTCTTTAATGTGATTACATGTTTCCTTCTGTTAATATGATGTGGATGCCATTAAATTTTAAATATTGTTGTTGATAGTCTTAGATTTGATTTGAAATTCAAATATTGTGGAACACTAATTCACCCCCCTCTCAGTGTTCCTAGTGTCCAATAGGATGTATGGAAGATGATTCTACTATGGTGTTGTCATTGATGTCAACATTGTTGTAGTGCCAACATTGATGTATTATTGGTGTGTGATGAGCATGTTTTGAATGTAGTGACGACAATCCATTATATAGATGCAATTTTATTGGTCTAGTGCAAACCAAATATCTTGCAAAATTTCCTAGATTCTAGAGCACAATTTCTAGTGTATAATGAACCATTTTTGAGATAATTTTGGTACTTTTTGGAGGAATCTAAATCCAAGGTTTCACATCTTGAATCCCTTTGTGGTTGAAGTTAGAGCTGATAGAGTATTGCTTTGGATATGGCTGAGTTACAAGGACAAAGTAACTGATTGGAATGCTCTACATTCTAGCATGGATGATTGTCTTACTATGCAGTTTTGAGGGAGTGTTTACAAGTGTCTGAAGTGTTTTGGGTCCAAGTGACAAGTGCTTGGATACGCACATGTTGAAATATGAATGAACAGTTGGTTCATCTCTTTGTTGCTTCACCAGTGATGTTGACCTAAAGGGTTTGAGGTCTGCGAAGTTAAAATAAGTTTGGATTAGACTTATAGGAGTAATTATAGGTCCCTTCTGACCTATTTTGAAGTGCTACATGTTTTTTTATTCCATAAAGCATTTGTGGTTGGATCTTGAGCTGACAACTTATTGAATTGCATGCTTCATCTAATTAGGCTAACCTAATTGATGTTGTAGGTGTTTGTAGATGTAATGCATATAAATGTAAAATGATTTTAGATTTGTAGAGTATATTTTATGATGTGGGTGTGATGTAGATATAGAAAAGTGTGAATGCAATGTGAAGAGAGATAAAGTAGAGTATGTTAGCAGTGAAGCATGAAGTGTGTTAGATCAATTTATAGAGCTTCATTGGAACTACCTTCAACATATTATAGATGCAATATATCAGTTCAATTCTCTGATAGTGAGCCACCCTCTATCCTAGTAGTGAGCCATCTCTTTTATTCTCTATTCTCTAGACAATAAGTTCTCCGGATAGTGAATCCACCTAGTAGTGAGCCATTCTATAATATCTTACAATCGGTTATAATATATTGTGAGCTAATCCTCATTGTGGTTTTTCCCTTTTTAGATTTTCTACATAAATCATGTGTTCTTGTGTTCTCTGATGCGATGCATGCTTTCTATATTCCTTTCCATTACTGCAAGCTTAATATGTTGCATTGAATGAATGTTTAAATTTGATGAAGTTAATGAATTTCAATGAATATTGATCACCCCCCCTCTTAGTATTCTAGGTGTTCAACAAATCCATGATTGCAAAAGCTCAAAATTGATGTGATTCACATAAAAGGATTCTCACATGCTCAATATTTCTCAAGAATTCAAGAGAATTTCTATGATGAAAATTGTGAATGATTTTCATGAATGAATGAGTTATTTTATAGATTTGAATATTTTTAATCAATGGTGGAGATTAAAAATTAAGATCAATGAATGAGAGGAAATCAAGGAGATGCAGGAATATCAAGGGATGCAAATTCGTGAGAGCCCAGAATATCCCTATTTTCATGGAAATTTGGTTGAAGATATTTTGAATTGGATGGAAGAAGATATTTGAATTTGAAATGGGAATATTCTCTTTTGAAAAAGGAACATTCTTTGTGCAAGTCGGAGAGTTGGAGGAAAATTAGGAAATTAAATAATTATAAAAAATATTTAATTGTGAGGATGGGAGAGAATTAGGATCTTTAATTAAATAATTAGAAATTATTTAATCAAGTGGGACTAGAAGAAATGTTAGAATTAATTAAATAATTTGAATTATTTAATCACGGTAGAAAGAGGGAAAAAAATTGAATTTAATTAAATAATTGGATATTATTTATTCAAGAGGAATTAGTAAGAAATGATGAAAATGATGAATTAATCAAATAACATTAATTATTCAATTAATAGAGGAATAAAGTGAATTTAATTAAATAATTAGAAATTATTTAATTAAATAGGAGAATTAGGGGATAATAAAGAAAGATGATGTTAGAAGGTGAAATCAAGATGTGTGATATGTTTGGATAATTTTAGGTGTCTACACTTGGAAACAACTAGCAAGATAGAATCCAATGCAACCTAATATATCTACATTCATTTCACATATGAACATGCTATGTCCTACTATTAGGATATGGTAGAGAGAATAAAATAACATCTATCTATTTCAATGGTATACATAGTTTTTGCCAAAGCAATTAAACTGAAAATGGTGGGTAGATAGGGAAAAGAAAATCTACTCCCCCCTGTTAGTCCCTATTCAACACTTGTCTCCGAAGGTAAAGCTAAATCACATATAGAAGAAATCTAATTCCCTCATGAAGACACCATAACATTCATATATCCAATGATCCTAAAAATAAATAACCCTTTTCTTTTCATGTAAAATGATTATATGAAGGTATTTTATTATTTCAATCCTTTCATGTATAATGATGGTTAAATGTATGTGACATGCAATTTGATCTCTAAATAATGATATTTCTTAGTTTCATGCAGTATTTAATGTATATGCAATGCTAACTAATCTTTGATGTCATGCAAGTTAAACCCATAAGAAACCAGTTCATAATATATGATGCATATTTGTATCATTATATTTATATATTTATATGTATATACATATATGAGTATGCATATATATGTGTATATAAATAATTATATTTATACCATTGATATGTTGATTGGAAATAAAAGAATCAGATCCATAACAATTAAATGATGGTTTCATATAGTCTGTTTTACAGTTTTTCTATGGAATCATCACAATAGAAATAAAAGAAATAAAATGTTTACCATTATTAACTTCATGGAAAATACAATATATATAGTTTCACGTATATATATATGTATACATATATAAATATATGTATACTACTATTGTTGAGATTATGGAATAGCACAATAGTTTTATAATAACAAATAATTCTTATATAGTTGCAGTCACAAACTATTCATTAATTTGGGTATAATAAACTCATACCATATATATGTATATATATGCATATTATATATATATATTAAAATTGATATATATAAATATTATTTTTGCATTATACATAATAATCAATGCACAGGTTCTTATAATAGCCACATAGATTTATGAAAACATGGTTGATTCTATGGTTTCAAGTGCTACAGGTGAATCAATATGATGGTATTTACACATATATATGGCAACTGAGTGTCTTAACTAGTTCAATATGGAGGTCTATGCATAATAGAGGTACATAAATATGTATTCAATTACCATGAAAAGTTACATGCAAATTGATGCCATGTACTAAAGCATTAAGGTTGACACACAAGTTTTGTATGTATGCATAGGTAGAAGAATACATATACTAGTTGATACAAATAACTGAATACATACTACAATACAAATAGTAATTTCTGTCGAACCCCATGATCAAGTCTCATTTGTTAAAAAAATTCAAAAAAATTCAAAAATTCAAAAAGTCCAAAAAAATCCAAAAATCTAAAAAATAGTAATGATAAATAATTCATCAAATGGTGAAAACCACTTTAGTGCCACCTTGGATAAGTACCATGGTGAAAATATAAAAAACAAGCACCATTTATTATCTTTATCCACCATATCTTAGGATGTCATCTCCACTATCATCCATCATTCCTATCTTCCCAAATTATGATAAACTAATACCTATCACTCCCTCCATAATAAACCTATTATTTCTTGTATTGATCATTGATCAGTGCCATCCATCCCATCCATCCTTACCCACCCTTCTCATTCTTTCCCCTACATTAGATGTGAAAGTTGCACCTAAATTATATCATGGATTTGGCCTTGTATATCCTCAGTTTCCAATGGATTGGTCTTCAAACCCTATGCACTTCTATCCATTTTCACCCATCCCTCCATATCACAATAATATTTTCATCCCATAATAAACAAGCCCACCAATCCCCTATCTCCTATCATATCCATCCCATCTAATCCTTAATAAAAAATTATAATCTATGGAGCTCTTTAGACTTGTACTTGAGCAAAAATCCAAAAATTGCATTCAAGACATCAATGCTTATCAAAATTCTATCATGAATCTAGTTGTTGAACATTAACTAGTCATTATATCATTTTTCCTATGATCTTTTAATTAATTTTTGGCTATCCACAATGTTTCCAAGTCATATCAATCATCTCTTTTTGATTATCCATCAACGTTTCCATGTCAAATCCAATCATCAATGCCCTTTAGACTCCTATGTCTAGCATAATTAATGATCATCTCATCTTATCTTTGGCAAGAGATATATTGGCTGCATGATATTTTGCAGTGAGTCTTTTATTTTTATTTATCTTTCAATCTTATCTTTGACTCATGCCTACACCTAACCAAGGCCACTTTGATCTATCTATATCTTAGTGTAATTTTCCTAGTGTATAGTGGGGAATTATCTTTATCTTGTATTTCATGGTTGGCTTGTTTGAATGTCAAGCCCATGAACAAGTTACCTTTTCACCCAAGTTCCTTATACCTTGGTGCATAATTATCTTTGCTATATCAAATCTTAGGATTTCTCATTACATGCTAGCATAGCCAATCTATCATAACCAAATTCCCCTTCCTTTTCATCATCTTCCATCCATTTCATCTTTTATTTCATCTATTTCTTGATCCTTATCTTATATTGTTCCCTTCCATTTCTAGAGCACACCCATGTTCGCCTAACCCATATGTCCTCTCGAGGGGGCATCCTATCACCTAATCATCATATTTACCTCTTTTCTTCTTCATCCTTTCTCATCCTCTCATTGTAATATGTTTTAACCTTCTTTGATACAATGCCACTTCGTGATGCCATATCAAAGAGGAGTAAAATTTAGACACCTAAAATCTGACCTTTCCCAACCACACCTAATTTTATCCCATCACAACTTATTAATTAAATTAATTCCATAATTCCCTCATATTTATCATAATCCTTAAATAAATATTTATCATTTCTTTAATTATTTTTCCCTCACATGATCCCATTAAATAAATACATATTTTATTTATTTAATTAATTCTACTTTATCCTTTATCCTTATCCATCTAATTCTAGCCTTCCATCTTGTTCACATGAATAATAATAAAATATTCATTATGTGATAAGTTTTTCCTTCACATGTCTATCTAAATCCTTGTCTAGATTCATTGAACATAAACATGTCCCCAAAATTCAAACTTTTATTCACTCATCTTAATCCCACCTCTTAATCCTAGTCATTCACATAAGTTGATTTTTGATATTTTCCCAATCTTAAACCTAGATCATATCCTTTATGTGCTACTTTTCACACTTTGATCCAAGCCCTTTAATCCTCCTTCAATCTTAGTCACCCATCATAAATTATTTTTAGCCTTTTATTTTTCCCCTTCAAGACTCTATATCTAAAAGCTTTTATCCTTCATGAAATCCTCTTATAATCACTTATCAAGCTATCATACCCTTATGTTGTCATTTTGATCTTTCATTTTGCAATATTATCAAGCTTATGCTAGAGTATTGTGCAATCCACATACTATCATTATCATAAGAGCAAACCAAATGGAACAAAGGCACTCTCAATTTTCGCTCATCAAGAAGTAAAGATTCTAGGAAAAGGTATTGTATTTGTATTGAATTATTTTCTATTTTATTTACTTTCAATATTGAAATGAAAGAAAATAGGTAGGGTTTTATCAAAATGGGGTGATGGAATATGTGATGCACCTATCTTCCTTATTTTATTAAGAAAAAGAGATCCCTAAAGGTAGGATTGACTTTCAACCCTTAGGTGAGTCATCCTATTGGAGATATTGGTTATTTTTCCTTATGACAAGATGGGGTAAATATGCCTAAAATGCACTTTGGGGAGAAAAACTAAAAATACTAAATGAACACAATTATGCAATGTGAAACTTGAATCATCAATTTAAAGCATAACACAATAAAAAACAAAAGACTTTCAATAGATCTGGGAAGGGTAAGTTGATGAGTACCAGTCACCAAAAGATGTTGTTGAGTGTCCTCTTAGGATAGACTTTACCTAGGGTGAATGAATCCTACTATAGGGATACAAAATCTCATTTCATAGTCCTCTACTCCTATTGGTTGTCCACTATGCAAAACAAATATACTCATGAGGGCTAGTGAAAACTCGATGTCCACTAGGGAGCCCCAAAAAGTTGGTTGATGGGAAAGTCATGCCAGGTCTACAGGCTCCCTTACATTAACCATACCAAAAGTTATACCTACTAATAAATTTGATAAGGTTCCACACAAAAAGGTTCCACAAGGCTAGCAAGCTGCATTATGCTAGACACATGAAAAACAAAAAGGCTCCACTAGCAAGCAAGTTGTGTCATGCTTGGTGACCATGAAATTTTTTTAAATACAATAGGATAGAATATTCAAAGGGGTTTTTCTTAGTTCATGAAAGGTCTTGTTGATGGGTGTTTTACACACTTTCTCAACACAGGAAGTACACAGGTGCACTACCTCTCTTGAAAGGAAATATCCAATGACAAGTTGCTGAAAATCTCCCCAAGGTCTCTCGGGTGTTAGGTCATGACTTGCATGGAACTCCCCAATTGATGTTAATGTGATTTTGCTGGGAATCAAAGGGAAAACTTACGTAGCTGGATGCAAGGTGGATCTTCAAATACGAAGTTTCTAAGATAGAGGTCGAGTTTCACTTTGCTGTAGGTTCAGGCAGCAATCCAAGACTTCGATGTTTGCTTCAATTTTGGCTTTACAATGTGCAATGAACCTTTGTACAAGCTATTTCTAAAAAAAAATGGAAAAGGAGCAAGGAAGAAGGAAGGTTCTTGGATATGTAACTAACTTATGAACTGTGATCATGGGGTTCCTGCAATGGACAACTTCCTCAAAACAATATTTCACTTAACCAAAAATTTCACAGTCTCATGAAACTTGAGCGATCTTCTAAGGTCTGTAGATATTTCACCTTCCATTCACCATATACATGCATGAACAAAGATAAAAGTGTGGAGAAGCTTTGAATTTAAGCCCAGACTAACTTTGCACAACTATCTACCAGCAATAAACAACAAAAAGTATGGACTAAGAAGGCATCTACACAGTAGGAATTTTCATAACCACAAAACAACATTTCTAAAATATATCGAATCAAGAACACAACTAACTAAAGTAGCAATATAAATCTAAGTAAAGCATCTAACAATGAAGGTTGAACCATGAAACATGTGAGGAAATCAGAAAATGCATCAAGTCAATGTATTTTCATTAAAAATTTCAGCAGCATGTCTTTACAACAACTCAACTCCCTTTGCAAATGAGAAGAGACCCCTATTTATAGTGCCCAAAAGGTCAAATGAATGGCTAATATTAATTCTCATTGTGTGGCCAAGATTCATTACAAAATAGGGTTTCACCAACCCCCAATATATTACAATTTAAAATTACATTTTGTCTTTTCCCTATTTTGTCATCTAGTGCCAGTCACTGTAGCAATTTCATCTTTTGCTGATTGCTCTTTTACTATAACTACTCCTGGGGGAGCTCTTCATTGCCAACAAGGATGTCCTTCTGCTTCTTTGATGCTGTGTACTCCATGAATTTTAGAATGACCGGTTGGAGCTTGTCTACCTCAATGATCTCGTACCGCAACATTTGGTAGCTCCATTCCTTTGCATTATCCTCAAGCTTTTTCTAGTCTTCATGGTACTTTGTGCCCTGATCCTTGAAAAACTCCGATTGATCAAAGGCATGGGCAAAAAAACTCATGAACTCCACTGTTATCTCACAGGACATCCCATCCTCCATCTTCTTCTGAAAGTAAGGTTTTACCTTTTCCGGATCCATCTGTACTGCGGGCATGTCATACTCTATCATCAGCTTGAGATAACGAGCACATTCTATGCTAACTTCCCTAACCCATTCGACGTATGGATCCACCTTACTCCTTATCTGTTCCAGCCTTTCTTTTCTATTGTCAAAATCCTACCTCCACACATCCATCAGCCAATGATCATCCCTTTTGAATGCAAGTTCCTTTTCCCATGCAACCTTTGGTAATTGGAGGATGGCTTCAATCTTTGGAAAGGTGGACTTGTATGTTGCAGGGAAGTCGGTGTAGAGCTTCCTCGTGCCTTCCAAATATTGTTGTAGATCTAAGAACTTGTTGGTTGTTCGAACAACCCGAATAATTCCCATGTTCTTGATGTACAATACTTGTCAGAACCAACTCTCTGTAGTCTTGTCCAAGTTCGTTCTTCTCTCCAACTTGTCAATTTTTTATTTGGACAGTAGTTGGGGTGGAGCCGTGGATGTGGTGGGTAGGTCATCAATTGAGGAGCACTGTTGGATGTAATCCGTCAAGGCGGCCACCTGTGCTTTGAGCTCATCCTTCGAAACTTTGTTCTGCTTTATCAGGTGTACCACTATAGCTATTGACTCCTCAAGATGCCCCACCTTCTACTCTCTGGTAGCAGTTCCCAAATCAAGGGTGGAGATGTTGTAGCTTACACCAGCTTGACCTACCACAGGCATTGTTATCTGCACAGCTCGAGACCCAGAAGCATCCATTGTTACCTTGGATTTGATCTTAGGATTCTTCTCTTTTCTAGTTGTGATTTGCGCTCGAGCTAATATAGCCTCTAGCTTCGCTCTCAGGTCTTTTGGTGCAGGAGTTTTCTTTTCAAGCTATTTTTCCATCCATTCAAGCATAGCAGCCTTTTCTTTAGGTGATTCACGATCACCTTCGCCCTCCTTGGCTAAGGCTTCTATTTTCTTATCTCCTGGGGCCCTTTCTTTTGCTTTAGCAGTATCTTCTTCTTCTTCATTGGAGTCCTGGATGAACACAAGGCGTTTGACAGCTTGAGCCTCACCCTCAGGTTTATCTTCTCCTAGATTGTTCTCTTGTTGCTATCCTTCTTCTCTAAGAGGTGACCTTTCTACCTCTTCTTCAGTACCCTTCGGCCGTCGGGCCATTTCTTCCTCAAGATCATCATCGAAGGCCTGCACGATGACCCTACCACCGACATCTTCCTCCTCATCTTTGCTCTCAGAGGAGCCTATTCCTTCCTCCTAATAAGCCACCTTGTCGATTGTCTAGTGTTCATATTTCGGGTGTTCGTGGTATTCATCGGCCTCTTCTTCAAACGACTTCAAGGCCTCTCACTCTCACCTCTCCCACTCATTGAAAATCAACATGGTGGCCTCCATAGCCGGTGGTCCAGCCAGAGGCTGCGAAGGTTTAGCAGTAGTGAGGACCTGCGCCAAGGCCGCTTGAAGAGTGGGGTCCATAAGGATCTGGGAGAGCTCAGAAGGGAGACTCTGCATATGTTTGGAGAAGGCCTCATGCAAGGCGAAGGCAGGTATTGGTGCCATCACCGTAGCTAAAGGGAGTGATGTGGTAGGTGACATGACAGCGGAGGAAGGAGGAGTAGTTACGACAGAGGAAGAATCAATGACTATTATAGGCTCGGTTGGAGGTGAAGGGGCGAGATGGACGGAGATGTCCATTGCTAGCGAGGATGTGGCGATCATGGCTAGAGAAGTGGATGATGGGGCAGTCACAATAGGGAGAGCCGAAAGAGGTTTTACTTACTCTGTACCTTTTGCTTCTTCCTCTTGGGTTAAGGGCTGCTTTGTGGTGCCCCCTGTTTGTTTAAGCCTTTTAGAAGGTGAGCCCCTCAGATCTTTCCTTGTATAAAATTTGGGATCAGGGGACTACTTCATTTCTATCTCTTTCCTCTTATTAGATCTGGTGACTGGAGGAGACTTGGATGTACCACTTGTTGAAGTAGTGGCAGTGGCCTCCTTCATGGCACTTGGCTCACTCTTGAGCCCTTCATATGTCAGGACCACCCCTTGCTGTTTTAGTTGGGCTACCTATCCATCCACCCACTCTTTGGTACAGGCCAAGATTGGCTTGGTTATAATATCGAGGTCATTGACCTCCTACTCGTTCCAGTCTATTGTTGGTATCAACAAGTTGGCGACTGCGGGGTATCTGGGGTCCATTATGGTGCTTTCATCCTCTTCAACTTGATCTGGTATGGGAAATGGTTGTACTTTTCTTATAAAATACGCAGTCATCCACATATAGTGCCTTGCACACACTTCCTTATTGTCCTGACAATCCCCCCAAAAGTCCTCGATGTGGTGCAGATGAGCGAACCCTGGTCCTAGTGCTTTCCTTACATGCCCATATGGGTCCATTTGCAGGCGAGTAGTGTGTAGGTGAAAATGATAATCTTTCAATTCTTTTTCAGAGTTCCCAACACACTGGGAAGTTTGTAATTTATACATTCCTTGGCTAAGAGTTAGGGGATAAGGGATCCCTACCAAGTTTTTCCCGGTGAGGACTACCTGTATGTGTTGGAGTTATCGAGAAAGTTCCAAAAGGATGATCTGGTCATTGGGGTATCGGTGCAGCTTATTTGGCCTTTTCGTGAAGCCCTGGGCGCGAATGTATGTGAACTTTAGATATTGAATAAAAAGGAAGGCATACTGCTTCAGGAATGCCCAAGCACTGTGAGAGACCCTTCTCTCAAAATCCCCTGCAATCATCCTGATGATATGGCCAATGAAGGCGTCATTGACCCTGCAATATTCCCTCTTGAAATTTTAGTATTGGAGCTGGGGGTACCTGTCGTAGGCCTTCAATTTTCAACCCTGCTCTTCATCGGGTGCCACAAACAACCCATTGTATTGTATCTGGTTTTCCAAGGAGTAGACGAGATATGAGGTCATGTAAAACATGAAAATATTTTTCACATTAATGAACTGCTCATGGAAGCAGTCGCTTATTATACCTCCCTAGTAGAACGAGGATTTTGTGGTGACATCCTCATTCTTGCAGAGGATCTATTCGATGAAGTATACCATCCACTCCTGAAAAAAGGCCACAGTGGGAAGACCCATAACCCTACTTAGCATAGTGACCAAGTCATGGTAATCTTCATGGAAATCATTGCGGAAGAGTTTGTGAGGAACCTTCACAACACTGCCCCATTTTTCTTTAAGCCAATGCTGATTTATTAACTTTTTGCAGCCCGTCGGGTTGTCATTCCATGCTACCTAGAATTCCTCTATGGTAGGCGTTTCCATTTCTTGAAAAGTGGGAATATGGAAGGTCTTTGTAATGCCTTCAGCTGAAATATCTGCTAGAATATTACCATCCCTGTCAACAATTGTCCTTAAATCTGGTTGATATGCCTGCTGACAAGCCATGACTAGCTCAGGGGCCACAAGGGATGGAGGGAAGCCTGCAGCTTTTGCAATTCTACTTTGTCTAATAAGCCTCGCATTCTTGGTCGTCGGGTTGACCCTAACCCTTTGTTTAAACTTGTCAATATCGACATTGCCGATATTGGTGTCGGTGATTTCTTTCCAATCCATGGTAACCTTTGAATGCAATGGTTCACCTTGGAACTGGTACTTCATTTGGTCTTTTTCCTCTTTTCCTCGAGGTGTCTTGCCCAACTTCTTTCCTTTGTCCTTTTCCACAGCTGCCCCCGAGGGTCCTGCACCCGATTCCATTTATTCTGCAAGCAAAGGCGCAGTTAGTGCAACTGATCATGAAAGTCTTGACGTTAGTCGAAATCCCATGGATGAAATTGTGGACTTCGAAATCTGCAAATCGTTAGTAACTAACATATACAAACATGATTAGTTTCCAAGCAATAAGCACCATTCAACATCCATATGAGATATCTAACATGTTTTAAAATGCTATCTAATAACAAGATACATAAAATCCTATAAAGAAAAACATGAAATCAATCTATCCCATATTGGATTGGTGTCACATGTGCTAGTGACCCTTTCCCAATCCTTGATTGAAAGCTTAGATGATGATGATAAGATGGAAATGATGAGCAAAATTAGTTCTCAAGGAGAGTAACTTTGCATATGCTTTTTGGATGAAATTGTGGGAGGATTTGCTTGAGGATGATGCCCTATTTAAAGATTTTCAAAATGCCAAGTGTTGAAGATGGACCAATGTGGGATTAAGATTCTGCCAATGATAGAAGGACACTTGTCAAGTGGTGATTAGTTGATGCATGTGCAAGATTTGGGAAGAGTGCCCAAGAGGGGGAAAATTTGAATTCAAATTTTGCCATAAATGCTGAGAGGGGGACAAGGAAAAACAGCAATAAATGCCCTGTTTGACTTGTCATGTTGAGAGAAAATGATGTGTTTTAATAAATCAATAAAATTGATTTATTGTGCAAGTGGCTAGGTCTAGATAATGCAAGTGGGATGTGATTAACATTAGATTAGGATTAGATGATGATCATGCTGATTTAATGCTGATTAGCTGATTTGACATTTTGGACTTTGATAAATGATTTAAGATTTGATTTAAATGGCTTTTTGATTTATTTAATTAAATGGATAATGCAGGATGAAGGTTGAATGATAAGGATTTATTTGATAAATGAACTTATTTAATGAATGGATGAAAGTGATGAATTTGCCTAATGTAAGAGCTAATTTGACCGAATCTGATCGAATGCATAATGTGAATTTTGCATGTCTACATTTTGCCCCTCTTTGAAGCAATGTACTTGTTGCGTTGGTTCAAAGAATAAACTTGCCGCAATCGAAATTAAAAAATTTCATGATTTTTCAGATGCCCCAGGAAAGAAGTACACTGGTACATTGCCCCCTCGAGAGATCGAGCGAAAAGATTCGATTTGAGGGTCGATCTCGCGATAAAGAGGTTCAAAATGGGTGATTATGGATGACGATGCAAATGAGATGATTTTAAGATGCTTAGAATAACAAATCTATATTATCCTAAACAACTTAAATGATGATATGATGTGAGATGGATGAGATTGATGATGTGATATGCTGTGATTATGCAATGGATGATTTATGAAATGCTTAGACTAACAGATCTATATTATGATGATGATATGCATGTGAGATGATATGCAAAATACTGATGATTCCTATTATGTATGATATGAATGATATGTGATATGCAGACTGTTTGTAGATGCAGCATGGATGCATGATGGATGCATGACGGATGCATGATGTTAGCGTGGAAATGAGATGATGACAAGAGGATCCAACAAGTCCATGATTGGTCGAGACTTTATTAGCGATGATGATGATAGATGAAGATAGATGGATGATTTGCTTATCAAGGATTGGGATTTTCAAAGGGTCACTTACTTTATTTTTGATAACACGCCTAAGTACGATGCATCAAGGTATAAAGGACCAGGATGGCGTGGTACTTAGTGTGATGGACTTTGATGGGAGTATTCTTGTTCACACCTGACATACAAAAACCTTGCTGAAGTACCTAACAAAGCAAGTATTAGCCAAGTTATTTTACAAGAACATCCAACAAGCATAGCAGACAAAAGATAATGATCATTGCCCCATTCCTATCTCTCTAAATCCTTCGTTCGGATATCATCGAGAGGTCCTTGGAATGAGCGCAATAAGATAAATCAAAAGAAAAGATCAAGTACACAAACAAGCCAATGTTCTTCATACCTCTAGCCAAAGGGATGTGTTTCAAAAGATGGGAGCCAAAACTCATTGCCAAAAGATAATGTCCATTGTCGGAACGGATCCTAGGACATGTTAATGACACGTCGTTTTGTTTACCCAAAGTGGTTGATTTGATAAAAGTGCCCATTGTCGGAACGGATCCTAGGACATGCTTTGTATAGGATGATGATGGTTTGATAAGTTGATTGATAGGCTGTTGATATAAGGTCGACTGACATGTTTGCGACTGATCAAGAGTTTGATTTTGTTTTAGAGGTTTGTTGTTTGCTTTTGATTTTACGATTGAAGCTTGCTTTTGTTAACTATTGCGCTTGTCTCTGTTTGCGTTGCCAAAGGATGAATGTGATGATCAGTTTATTATGGATGATTGATTATTTCGAGTGAAAGCGAAACGGGACGGGTGGATTTTTTCAAATATTTGGATGTTTTTGACGTTTTGAAATGTTTTGAGGCTGTTTTTGGATTTTGATGTTTTTCGGATGTTTTTGGATTTTGATGTTTTTCAGATGTTTTGGGGTTTTCTGAGATTTTACAAATGTTTTGATTTTTTGATTTTTCAAATTTTTTGGATTTTGTGTTTTTTCGAATGTTTTTGGATTTTGATGTTTTTACAAATGTTTTTGATTTTTTCAGTTTTCCAATGTTTTTGGATTTTTTTCACATGATTTTGACGATTAGGATATGGATGTGTAATGATATCAATGTTTTGTTTGGGATTTTGTTTGAAAACCAAGTTAAGGTTGATTGATCAAATCGATGGATTGATGATGATGATAACATTGTTGAGGATGCACAACAATGCAAGGATTTGATGGGATTGATGATGATAACATTGTTGAGGATACACAACAATGCAAGGACTGGATTGATTAGAATTGATAATGATAACATTGTCGAGGATACACGACAATGCAAGGATAGTGTTAAGCAACACAAGGATATCCCGAGATGATGATTTTTTTGATTGGATTTTGATTGATCATGTTTGATGAAGCTTGGTGTCGAACAAAAGATGTTTGGATGATTTGATGTGACGTTTGACGTGCAGCTTAGATGCGACTGATAGTGATTGTTTGGATTGATGTTTGATGAAAGACGAAGACTGATAAGGAATGTCTTTTCGTCAAAATATGCCATGGACTAGTGATTAACATTTTGGATTGCAAATGATTTGACCAATTAACTTTATGTTTTCCAATGTTCGGATCGCCACATAAGGTGAAGGACATAGACCAAGATTTATTCTCGAAGCAAGATGTACATATCTGCCCCCAATGTCTAGCAACGTATGGAATGCGATGGGTGGATGCTCGGATATGTGTATGGATGGAGGGACATGGATTATCTTGCGATAAGATAAGGTGTTCGGATAAAGAATGCTCATTTGGATGGTGTTCATAGTTCAGATAATGCTGCATAGGATAGGATTAATGAAAATGACCCATGTCAAGATGTTTGTCATAAGCAAGCGTAAGGTGTGCCCCAAAATTTCATCAAGATCAAGATAACTAAGATGATGGATGCAGATATATGCGGATGGATTGGATAAATGGTTCATGGATGGATGGATTTATTATGGATAAGATGGATGGAATGCTCGATTTATTATGGATGGGATGAGATGAGATGCTTTCATCTAAACTGGCACACGTAGATGCTCGATTCCACACATGATGCCTGTTTGCCAGGTTTTCGTCATGGCCTTGCCCAAAGCGCCACCGTAGTGGTTTTCACTAGAGGACGATTTTTTTCTTTACTATTTTCAATCCTTTTTCTGATTTTTTTTTTTTGGATTTTCATATTTTTGATTTTTGTATTTTACGAAGATTCATCTTCAAACCACACGAGTGGTGTTGGCGTGAATACCCATATAATATTACTGCCGCCGATATCACAGCGAAGAAGCTGCTTTGCTAAGATATGTGCACTTGAATACCATACAGGATTCTCGATCACGCTTCCTCGATCTAGGGGTTAAGCTCTATCTCTCTGTCGTACATGGCAATAGGTTATATGCAGATCCTTAGTGAAGGGGTTGTTTATAATACCGCGGTCAATATGAGAATTGGATATCATGCGTGGAGGTGTGGATGGAGTGCATTTAGGGATAAGAGATGGATTGGTTGACAGTTTGGAACCTTTGACTCTCCAAACTTGGGAAGATGAGCAATGATGGGTGGATACGAAAGTGTGCGTGGAATTAGGACCAACTGCTTGATATACTTTGTACGTCGCTTGAAAAGCCTGCTTTTGATTTTGCGGACATCTTTGATGGATACCTTTCCCTTTTTTATTTTGCCCCATAGTTTCTTTGACTGATGGAGTTTGATAGGGATGATCTTTCTTTGTATTCTTTGGTATCCATTTGTACTTGATTTGTCCATTATGCTTCTCAGCTTCTTTTGATTTGATAATGTTCTTCGTACTTTGATTCAGATATTCCTTTTGATGTTGGTCCCAATTCATGGATGGGGTGATGGGTGGATGAAGATTTGTGATATGGTTGGTTGTAGTATTGACACTAGCTTCATCATAAGGTCTCTTCATGCTCCCTATGTTGACGTTTGCTTGAGATGAAGTTGCCCCCAGTATGGTGATAGTATCACCTTTATTCATTGATTCTGCTTGTTTGAAGAGCTCTTGTTCAAAATGCATTCTTTGATCAATGATCACTGTAGACGACATTATTTCAATTTGCTGCTTGGCTAACTCTGGATGTTCTATCTGACTTGTTTCCTTGGGTAGATAATAATGGATATCTTTATTCATGATGTCCTCAATCTGAATTTGGGATATATTTGATGCTGATGTTGACAACTCCGTTTGATTGTAGGAATTAAGAATCTGCTCTTTTTGTGTAACACAATCTTGTTCTAGCTGAAGATCATCTACGTGTCCATCCATAGAAAGCATCTCATGGGTAGATGGAGGAGTAAGTGCTATGTGGCTGTGATCATCTTGTGTGGATAGGAGAATATCCATTAGATCATTGTAGTATCTTGGAGATACAAATTTTTGATCTTGATTTATTTCAGAGTTGTTTTCAACATGCTTTGGATCAAGTTCTTGACATGGATCAGTTCCAAAGGATGAATTGCTTATAAATGGTTCTTGGATGTCGACATTAGGCATGGTCGAGTTCAAGGTTCCTTCAACATCTGTAACCATGAGGTCAAAGGGGATCAACATGTTTTGAAAATGACCATTGCTAGACCTTAGTGAAAGATTTTGATCTTGCTTTGGAATAACTTCTTGAGATATGTCCTCTAACTCATAAGGCGATGTAGAGACATTTTCAACATGATCATAGGTGAACTGATTGTGCATTATGTCAATTGGATCAAATAATCCTAACACTCCTTGAAAGAGATCACTAAAAAGTGGCTCTTGATGTATGGTGAGTTGATCATCGGATTGTGTAGATACATCCTCAATGTGCTCCTCGATGGAGAGGTTTTGATCATTGTTTTCGACAATTGTGATGGAGAGATTGTGAATGTCTTCGACCATAGCATCAAGTGATGTTGATATTTCTTGAATTGGCTCATTGTCGAGTTTTGTTGGTGGATTTTGATCGTGATTCAAAAGTGACTCTTGACATATGTCGATTTGATCATTGGATGAAGTAAACGTGTGCTCAGTGATGGATTGATCTTGATCCTTGTTTTCAATAGTTGTCATCTTTTGTGTTTGTGCTCGTGTTGGTTGGGTAGCTTGAGAGGCTTGGGCAACTTGAGAGGATTGTTTCACACTTTGAGCTTGTGTTGCTTGTTGTTGTTGCAGCGATGTTTGAGCTTGATTTTGCTGTGAAGCTTGAGAAGCGTGCGTGGCTATAGGCGCTTGCCGAATTGTTTCATATTGTTGGAGCAATTGTTGGTATGCTTTGAATGAAGCATTGTAATTTCTTACTTGGCTTAGTCGCAATGGTGGTGGTGGTGGGATTGAAATTGTGTTGGATGTAGTGACAAGTGTTTGAGATACGCTCGGAGCGATCATGGTAGTGAGGGGTTGAGATGTGATGGGAGTGATAGTGGTGTTTGGAATGATTGAAGGGATAGTGATGGTTGGATTGACCGAGGTGATAGGCCCTTGGGAGACCGTATTTTGATTTGGGATCAACGTTGTTGTTTGATTAGATACCATCCATTGGTGTGATGTCGATGGTATATTCAAAGGATTTGTCGTGATGGTTTGATTGATGTTATGTGGATTGATTTGGGTGAAATGATTGGTGTTAGGTAAAGGGGGAATCCCTAAACCAATGAATGATGTTGATAATGGTGGTGGAGATTGCCCTTGGCGCAATGCCTCAACTATTTTGGAAAGTTCGCAATTTGATCTCGCCAAATTTGTTCTTGATTTTGATTTTGACTCACTTGAGATAGTTGATTTGGCTTGTGTTCAAGTAGTTTTGGCATGCATGCTTGCGATTTTTGAATGGGATTATGGGAAAATTGACTTTGGATAATGTTCTGATTTGGCATGATAGGATGAACAATGTTGGTATTGGGAATCATTTTTCCAAAGGTTTCCGAGTTAGGATTCATGTTTCGAAAAAATGCATTTGGTACATCCACATTTGGTTTGTAGGGATTTGGTGGAATGACATTGTTCGTTTGAAGACTCATGTATTGATTGTTTGGAGGATAGACTTGTAAGTTTGGACTTTGATTGAAATCTATCATGGGGAGATGTGTTCCAAAATTCAGATTGGGCATACCCACACTTGTTGTACCATTGACATTTGTCGAAGGCAATGATCCTATGCATGGATTTGATAATTGATAGGCATTGCAAGGCTTTGAAGATTCAACTGATTTGGATTACCCAAGATGTATGGATCAAGTTTATATTCCATGTTCTTCTTGTGTTTTGACCTTGTTATGAAAGTGACCTCTAAGATTCTTAGGACCAATGATGATATGGAGGATGAAAGGTGGATGATATGAGTGATGAACGTTTAGGAACTTTGAATCAATGCTAGACTTAGGGATTTTGATTTTGATTGTTTGATGTGGATGATGAACTTGTAAACCCTAAGATGTTGGATGTTATCTTTAGGATGAACTTGTTCAAAAGGTTTGCTAATTCAATTAGATGTATGAGAAAGGATGCATTCCCACACACCTAATTAAACAATTGACTTTGATTTGGTTTAAGGATGTACCCAAGTCTAGAATGATGTTTGCAAAGATCTAAAGTTGTTTTGGTGAGATGGATTGATGAATGTTTGGAAGATAGATGAAAGTTTTGATGATCCTAAGAGACTTAGAGAGACTTTGTTTACTAGGCCAAGGTATTGAAGAACACACTTTTCTCTAAGAGCAATCAAAAGACCAATATAACCAAGAGATATCAAGCACATGTGTGGGGTCCAATTTGTTATCTTTGCTTAATGAGTTCTTTTTACCAAAAACACTCTCTTGATTATGTTCAAACTAAAGATGTCCTATGTCAAAATTCCTTTTCTTCCCACAAAGTGTTGTGTGGGAGTTCCAAGAAATTGAGGCAAAGGGATTTCCTAGGTTAACCCTAGTTAGAGCAAATGACGATATAAATTCA
The DNA here is from genome assembly GCA_007258455.2 of Sequoia sempervirens. Taxonomy (NCBI): domain Eukaryota; kingdom Viridiplantae; phylum Streptophyta; class Pinopsida; order Cupressales; family Cupressaceae; genus Sequoia; species Sequoia sempervirens. Next base: position 17,620 of record VDFB02292833.1, on the reverse strand, counting down.
AGTGATGAGAAACCTCTAAGGACATAATCCCAAGGGAAGGCAACAACACTTAAATTTGTCAAAAGGTATTTGCTCTATCAAAAGGGGTTTGAAATTTGCATGATCATGTTTAAGTGTTTGTTTGCAAAATGTTTTCGAATACCCACTGTGTTTTCAAACAAAAAATAATTACAAGCCCTATGGATGTGATAGACAATGTTTGTTGAGTCCCCACTTGGACAAGTCCAGCTACGCCTACTTTTAGCGGATGGTTAGATGCTTGACCCCACTGGCTCCCCTCCACGGCACTCCTTATCTGGGGCAGCCAAGCATCAACACCCATGAAACTCCATGGCATGCTTTCCATCTCTACTAAAAGCCGTAAAATTGTGGGAAGGCTTGAGCGACAATTCTTGCACCAACAAACAGATTAAGGATTTTGGAAAATTCTAACACATAGGTTCTAGTAAGGACTTTCCGTTCGTAGGAGTTGACCCAACGTGGCAAGAGTCCCCTTCGGATCCATCTTGTCGGAGCCAATGCGTGATTATGGCGTTTAACCAAAACCCTCATTTATATCCGGCTGGAAATACTCTTGGCTTTAGAGTGTTACCGGTTGAGTCGTCGCTTGGGTGAGTACTTTTTCCCCAAGGCAGGCCCTCTAAGATAAACAAAAGCGAGCAAAGACACAATCCGTAACTCGATCGATTCTTTGATGGCACAAAGAACGAGAATGTACGCGAAAATGCCCCTACTCACACTCGCACAAGATTGTTCAATTTTTAAGCCCAAAATGAAGTGTTACAAAGCAATAAAATGTATTTTGAGTGTTTCTCTTGCACCCTAGATCGCACGAAGCGCAAGGGGAGAGGATACGCACTCAAAAGACAATCACTCAAATCAAGCACTTGTTCGTTTTATACCCCTCAAAGCAATTGTGAATTCGTTTTAAGCACCAAAATGAAGTATGAAATTTGATTTGCTCAATTTTAGAACCCAAAGCGAAATCTAGTCAATTTCTAAGGTTCAAATTTAACCCTTTCACAATGAAATTTGAAAGCCTAGGTAATGTTCGTTTTAAAGCCCAATGTCAAAATGATTTAGCCTAAAACAGAAAATTAAAGTGTAAATTGAAATCTTCAAGCATTAAAAAATGCTTTATCAACTCCAAATTCCAATGTTCAATTTCGCTTTACTCCAATGTTTGAGCAAAACCATTGTTTCTTCTTTGATGCAAAAACTTCATCATCCAAAATCTACAAAGAAACAAAGAAATAAAAATTAGATTTTCCTCAAAATCACTACTATCAAGTAAAATAAAAAATGCACCTTACAAAACACTTTAAAGCAAAATGTAGAGAAGCATGCAAGATTTCTAGGATTTGAAAATATCACTTGATCATCACATTTTGAAAGTAATTAGTAGTTTTCAAATGAATAGGCATACTAATGACAATATAGTCATTACAGTGATAATATATCTCAAAAAGTTATACATAAAATATGAAAGGCCTTTTAAAAGTTATTCTGTTGCTATGTACGTTCATTATGTAGACTATGAATTGTCAATGGAGAAACTCTTAACATTTGACAATCCATGGGGGTTACGCCAGCCTTAAAACTAGTACCCTGACACAACCTTAATAATAGAACAGTCACCCATGCCGATGAAATAAACATTTAAGGCTCTATTTTCACCGCTTTGTGAAAGACATTTTAGCATTTAAAAGCCACCATAGAAATCCGTGACTCATAAGACATGTTAGTTGAGCATCACGTGTTGATTACTACTAGAAAGTAATGGCTTTGAGAAGCACAACTCTTGACCCTACCTGCCAGTCTCCTTGGTGTTTCTTACCTCGAAAACAGACAAAGAAAATGCAAAGAGAAGCTGCTGCGTTTTAATGAGATCTGATGCTAGAAGTGCGCGACCTTACTGCTCAGTTGTATAAAGAATACAATGCTGAAAAACCACTGATTTAAATGAAAGAGCCATTTACCAGCAGACCTAAACAAATTAAATGGCAGTTGTAGATGCCAGAGAGTACATGCAGACAGGTATGGGCGCCATGTTAAATATCTGATTTCTGTTCTTTTTTCAAAATTGGATTAACCATTAGTTTTATGGAAAAATATGTACCTTCTCTCCACATTTGATACATTTACCAATGAACTGCTCCTATCTTGACAGTAGCTTCTTAAAGTCAAATCTCTAGCAAAGATTTCCAAGTTTGAAATTGATATGAAAAATCTGCACAAGACTACCCGATGCTGTCAGAGCTTATTAATGAAATATTTTTGAAATAGTATTACCTGCTGTTAGGTAGTTTCCAGCTCCTATGTCAGATTATGTGAATGCATCCCTAGCTCTCACCAATGAACATCGCTTCCTTCTGATAAGAGCCAACCTCCTAAACCAAAGCGCCACCAACCACTCCAATAATGAAAAGTACCTTGCTGTTTGACAGAATTAATTGGCGCACAGTAAGAATTAAACATCTGAGAGGGATGTTGTGGCATGGACTGCCATGATTTGCGCGTTATGCTGTGGATCAATACGCTGAGCCAGTCTTATCATTGTGTATGGTCAAAACATCAAACACGTGAAGAATAATCTCCAGAATGTATTTCCTCCATGTTAGCAATCATCAGTGGAAGTGTAACAATCAATAGAGCAATGGGATAGAAAAGACCAAACTTTAGAACGAAAATGCTTCACAGGACCTGCACAAAACATAAAAAAACGTGTCAGAAATTTCAAGCAAATGCTATTGTCAGGGTGTAAAACTGAGTTCCACAACCGTTGGTTAGCATCCTCGCAGCCTCATGTGAAAGCATAGACAAGGCGTTCGAATTGTTTTCTTTTGAACAAATGTGGAAGCATAGACAAGGCGTGCAGACTTTTTAACATTCCCACAGCATGGACAAAGCGCGTGGATTATTTGACAATCCAGGAGCATAGACAAAGCGCGCGGACTGTGTGTTCTCATGGTATGCAACGTTTGCAGGGTGAGCACAAAACAAATTTGAAGAAGGCTTAAGACACTTTCAAGCAAATGCAAATCTGTGAAAGCATAGACAAGACACGTGAACTGTTGACAGTCTGCCTCAAAGAAAAGAGACAAGGTATGCGAATTGTTTTGACAGATTATGGACTGTCAGACAGAAAAAGGCATAGTCAAGGCATGGTAACTGTTGACAGTGTGCCTCGTGGAAATGTGATTGCTTTTAAGCAGATGCCTTTCACAGGTGTAAAGAAAAAAGAACAAAAAATATAAGGTCTACGCTGAAGAAGTTTTTAGTGACAATGCACAGGAAGCTTTCAGGCAAATGCTAGATGCATGGTGTATAAAATACAGCAAACCAAAGTCTTACAGAAAACTTTCAAGCAAATACACCTTTACGGTAATGACAGTCACAGAAATGGGTGATTTTGCACCGTCTAATCTATCTAAGCCATTTACAACGATATCAAAGCCGCATCAGCTATTGCTTTCAACAGTAAACTTTAAGCAAATCGAATAAGACATCCGTATCAAATAATAAATCATGTTTTCAAAATCTGCAAATGGTTAAATCTGCAAATGGTTAGCAAAATCCGCCCTCCTTCTAGCGCCATTTTGTGGACTTCGAAATCTGCAAATCGTTAGTAACTAACATATACAAACATGATTAGTTTCCAAGCAATAAGCACCATTCAACATCCATATGAGATATCTAACATGTTTTAAAATGCTATCTAATAACAAGATACATAAAATCCTATAAAGAAAAACATGAAATCAATCTATCCCATATTGGATTGGTGTCACATGTGCTAGTGACCCTTTCCCAATCCTTGATTGAAAGCTTAGATGATGATGATAAGATGGAAATGATGAGCAAAATTAGTTCTCAAGGAGAGTAACTTTGCATATGCTTTTTGGATGAAATTGTGGAGATTGTGAAGATTTGCTTGAGGATGATGCCCTATTTAAAGATTTTCAAAATGCCAAGTGTTGAAGATGGACCAATGTGGGACTAAGACAAGCCAATGATAGAAGGACACTTGTCAAGTGGTGATTAGTTGATGCATGTGCAAGATTTGGGAAGAGTGCCCAAGAGGGGGAAAATTTGAATTCAAATTTTGCCATAAATGCTGAGAGGGGGACAAGGAAAAACAGCAATAAATGCCCTGTTTGACTTGTCATGTTGAGAGAAAATGATGTGTTTTAATAAATCAATAAAATTGATTTATTGTGCAAGTGGCTAGGTCTAGATAATGCAAGTGGGATGTGATTAACATTAGATTAGGATTAGATGATGATCATGCTGATTTAATGCTGATTAGCTGATTTGACATTTTGGACTTTGATAAATGATTTAAGATTTGATTTAAATGGCTTTTTGATTTATTTAATTAAATGGATAATGCAGGATGAAGGTTGAATGATAAGGATTTATTTGATAAATGAACTTATTTAATGAATGGATGAAAGTGATGAATTTGCCTAATGTAAGAGCTAATTTGACCGAATCTGATCGAATGCATAATGTGAATTTTGCATGTCTACAGAAATAAACTTTAAAAAATTTATCGTTCATAAAATGATACTTCTACTTCCAGATGTCATTAGTCTTTTAATTGAGGGCTTTTGGACAATTCAGGCCCGGAGGCCCGGACTTCCTTGGCGGGAATGCTGTTTTGAAAGGGAAAATGGGGTAGAGCAATTCGGGAGACTTCTCCCATCCGAATTTTGATGGTTCGAAAGGATCGTAGTGAATAGGGCCGAGTTTGAGCACGTGGGTCGAGATCAGATTTCAAATTTGAGGTCATTTGGATTGTTTTAGGAGCACCCGGAGGTACAGGGCTAGAAAGCCATTCGGCCTTGGCTGTTTGAAACGACTGGGTAGAAATGGAGTTCTGAGGATGGAACTCCGGGGTTTGGGACCTGGTGGGTCCAAGGGCGGCCAATAATTTTTAGTTATTAAAGCGTTCAGGAATCAGGGGCCAGGAAGCCATTGTGATTTTGTCATTCAGAACAGCAATCGTCAGATGGAAGTCCGGAGGGAGCGGCCCGAAGGACCGGACCTGACACTTAGGTTGGGGTGCTTTGATTTTCTCTGTAAATTTTTTGCGGCAAGCAGGAAGGCAAAGCCTGGAGGCCAGAAAGGAGCAAGGCGGTGACCGTTTGGAATTTATCTTGCGTACAGATGGCCGAGGATTCCTTAGGGCCCGAAGGGCAAAGTTCCAGTGAAGGTTTGATGTTAAGGACGGTGTAATCCAAACAGAGTTCCAGAGGGCGGGGCCCGGCAAGGGTGAGAATGTTGCGGTTTGATGGTTTGGAACCCTCATGGCAAAAGGTTTCCCAGGACTTGGGAGGCGGGAAGGTGCCAATAGATCGCTATTCAAAATGGCGAAGCTCCCGCGGAACTCCGCGGACGAAGGTCCACGAATCGGGACCCGGCAAGGCGCCGGAAGGGTGGGTTTTAGTGCGGGAACTGTCGGAAAAATGATGTCTGGGGTCTGGAAGGCGGGAGGACATGTTTCCTTCACTGGTCGAAATGGCAGGATCCCGCCAGAATCCTGGACGCGGAAGTTCGGGGGCGCTAGCCCGGCGGACCAGAATGGAGATCAATTTTTTTAGTCTTTAATTTAGAAATGCCAGATGGCGATCCACTGGCAGAAACTTGAGGATCCGGACCTGGGAGATGGCGTGGCCATTTCGAACAGATGGTTATTTTGGTAAGTCTTGGCAGCGAAAGAAGAGTCTAGGCCTGGGATAGGCAAATGCCCCTGCGCGAAGAACAGCCGCGCATGGGTAAAGTTCCAGATCGATCCCATAGGGTGCGGGGAGGTTTCCTAAAGATTCTAAAATATGGGTTTTGTGTGTTGCCTTATGTTTTATCAGTTAAAATCATTTTATCCGATGTTGTTCATCATTTTAGTCATTTAAAAGCATAAAAACTTCTCGGGAAGGCAAACGACAAACCTACAATGGGAATCCGATGTGGCAAAGTGTGAAATCCACTAACGATCGACAAGTGACGACAACAGGTGTGAGGGCGATGATTGAAAAAGATAGGGATCCTTTCTGGCAAGCACTTTGACCTCTCTCTGCAACTATGATAGGTTGCTCAAGATATTTATACTCCCACTGCCATTAATGGCTTCATTAAATGCAAGAACGGCGAAGCATATGGTTGGTGGATTCAAATTCATGGACAACAGCGGGAGGCCCGGGGCCCAAAGGTAGGAAAGATGTGAGGCGGCAGCCGTTTGGAATTCATTTTGCACACTTACGACCTAGAGGATCTCGGGACCCGGGGGGTAGAATTCCACTGCAAGTTTTCCGTTTGGAAAATTTTGTTCAAAAATCACCGGTGGCGAAGGGGAAGTTGGGGCCCGGAGGGCGGAGTTCCGTTAGTGATTTGCTATCGAGAACGACAAAGTTCGCAAGGAGTTCTGAAGACGGAAGTCCAAAGGGTCAGGTCCAGAGGGGACGAAAGTAGCCGAGAAAATTCTACAAGTTCCACTGGACGAAAAATGGAGAATCGGGTCTTAGAGGCCTGGAAGGGGGGAGCCTTCCATCGTTCAGGACAACGAAGTCAAGGCAGAAACCCAGCCAGGGAAACCCGGCAGGGCGGGCCTGATAGGCTCCAAGGCCGCCGACAGAGGCAAACTGCAGAGGAAACTCCGTAAGGCACCAGGACTTAATCAAAATTGAAGGGGCGAAACACGATCAACTTAAGATGAGACTTCAGAGATGTGTTGATCAACCAAGACAGTAAAATGGGGCATTCAAAACGAGGCGACGACAAAAACGACCCGGAAAGGCGAAAGAAAAAGGAGGGTCCCCATTCCAAATGGGGCGTGTGTGTTGAGGGCACAACATGTCTCACCTAAGGGAACATCATGCTTAATTTACCAAGAGAAGATTGGTGAAGGATAAAAGATTTTCAACTTAGGGATCTCAAGTTGTAGCATTACCACTAAGAGGAATGTCATATGCCAAGAAAGGTTATGCTCTTGAAGGATATCAAACCTAATGTCACCACAAGGAAGATGCATCACACAAAATAATAAGACCACACTTTGAAAATAATAATGAGAGGGGATGCGTATGCCCCCACTTTAAAGAAATTGCTAAATGCCATGTTGTGAGCGATTACTTTAAAGTAGAACATAGTAAATGCCAATACATGAGATCTTTATTCAGAAATCCCTATGTAACACATATGTTTCCAAGATAGAGATACTTCATGAAAAAAGAGTTTCCCCCCATATGCAATCCTAAGATAACACATAAGGGATCCATAGATTTGGGGTCAGCATATGTCTTTACTATAGTGAAATAATCAAGCATAGAATAATCATCATTCCCTAAATAACTCATGGAACAATGAGCATAAAGAAAAAATGACACATAAAGAGAAAACAAAGAAAATATTTTGGGTCAACATGGAAGAGACCTAAATGTCTCAACACCTTGTGTGTTTCCCGAAAGGAAAACACAAGACAAAAGAAAATATAAAGGTTATGATAGATAGAAGAATATAGATACAAATAGAAGAATGTCATGACATATTCACTTCCATTGTATCCTTGCACTAATGGATTGACAAGTGTAATGACCCCACCATGAAACCCTAGACAACAACACGCTAAACACCTAAAAAAATGGAGTTTTTTTTTTTAAAGAGCAATATTCACACAAGTGAAAATGAAGCAATATTTTTTTTTCTAATCTGAGTCCTCTAAGGTTCATGACTACGCTACTCAATTCCCATTAGCTAAACTAGGAAGAACTAAAAAATCATTACATTAAGAAAATTCCATCTACAATATAAAATTATATTCAATCATCACATTTAATTGAACATTCAATATGAAATAATCATAACATGTGATCAAAGATATCATTTAGGATCAATCCATTTAACTAACATATACAATAGCATATTTTACATTGTCCATTACATAAGATAGTTCAACATTTATTTACTTCATTACATCGTTACATTTGGACAACAATGTCTCCTCATATACATATGAGGATAGTACATAAAAAGTATAATACATGATACAATAGATTTATGGTACAATACAAGTACATGAATAATAATCCACATGAATTAGAACAAGTGCAGAAGTCTTCAAATCTAAGAGAAGTCATCACAAACATGATCAAAGTGAGGGAACCCAATGGAGTACAAGGAAAATTCCACCCAACCATGTGGAACCCTAATGTCCACCCCTCATGCTAGGAGATAGAAAAAGGGTCCTACCACCACAGTGACAACAAGGTGATAACCAACTGACATAACAAGACTATAAAGGATCCCAACATGTAAGTACAACATAACACCACACCACAGTGACACTGCTTCTAGAGGCACACACATACATAAAAGGAAAGACAACCAAGGAAGTGCTAGGTTGTAGTAGGGGAGAGTGTCATCGCATGGTACTGACATGTGTTGTCCTAAAAAATATCTCACTAGATGCCTACCCATCTACGGTTGTCCTGAAAGTCTCACATTAGATGTTGACCCCATAGGGTGACACATGCAGGACCAATTTCCTTTCATGAGGACAAGGAAGTTGATTTTTCCAACCAGGCCTTCTCAACACATCCTTAGCCTAAACGAGCACTACAGGCATGGGTGAGGCATCCAATTATCTTGATTAGAGTGAAATTATACCCAACTCCCTAGTTTATTAATTATGTTATCACTTAGTTAAGAAAATCCCACATGGGTTTTCCTAGATGCCACTTTGTGTGCCAGTCCCCATCGAGAGCCATTCCCCCTTCTACAACTAGAAAACCCAATTGAATCAATAGGGAAAGTCACATGCTCAAATCACAAAACCACATGAACATACATAAAGGTGAGGCATGAACCATCCCACATACAAAATCAACCATAAAGCAAGTGAACAGTGCATGGCTAAAACCCCCTCAATAAAACACTCCAAGTCTCAAATCAACCAAAATACAAGAGTCAATAGATACATTTAGCCCATAACATAGTTTCCCAAGCCTTTGGAAGATTTCCACTATTCACTTCACACAATGACTTGGACATGGAACAATAACTCACAACCAACCCATTTCCATAATTCACTGACTTTACTTCATAAAAAAATCAACGATATAATCAAAGAATGCAAGGTAAATTTAAAACACAACCATTACACTTTCTAAGCATTCATATTTATTCATAAGTAGCTCGTTATTCCTTATCAACTAGTCATCCGTTTGCACCAATACACCAACCTTCCATATCAAAATTTTACTTTATTTCATTTATATTTCCAACAAGATCTATTAATAGCAAGGAAATATTATTCCTTATTTGGATTCTAACTATGCACAAGCTTATGTACATTCAACTAAACACTTACATATAATTCTTATGCAAAGATATATACATATATATATATATATACATGTATATGAATATTTATATATATATACATATATTTTCAAGTAAAGTTGTGTTTTATTTCTTAAAGAAACACAAAATGCAATTTCTCAGCTTATAGCTAAATAAACATAAACACACACACACACACACACACACATATATATTTATATTGACCGCTTATGAAAATTACTAATATACAGATATATCAATTGGTTGAAATTGAATTACATTGTTTCCATTTCTCACAGTAACTAATAAAAAACCTATAATGCATATGATAATAACAACTACAGTTTATATTAAATTTATTATGCTATAGCCGCCCCAATGCAAACAATTACTTTTTTTGACTTCACACAACACATGGATAAGGGAAACATAGTAAATGGCGACTAATCTGGTTTCAAAAGTAATCTACATCATAAAATACTAGATGGAAAGGGCAGTAAATTGGCATGACAAACTTATCCAGTTAATTTCAATATGTGTCGATTGTAAAGAATACGACTAATCATAGCTTAGTAGTGTGAATACATAGTTTATATTTGCCTATTGATAACAATGAGATGTGATTTCCTTATAACCGACAAAGATAAGCCTAACCAATAAGCCATGCATTCTATAGGTTATACTTTTATCGACATCATAAACTATTGAACAAAGCATATATATTTGTATATCAGGTGGTCTCGTTGGATACTTATTAGCTCCCTACATGAAAAGTTTTCATCAAATCATAGAGATACAACACAAAGATTCAATAGCTAAATTCATCCACTAATAAGAGGACACAACCATACAAATTGAGTAGAATGGTGTTTCAATTAACTAGTCAACTTTAAGGCGAATACATCATTCATCTTTAATCTATATGCTAGATGCAATCTCATTTTGATTTCAGACATAGTATCATATAAACACTACTATCCACAGGGAAACCTTGGTAAAAGTGTTTGGAAGATAGAGCAAAGAATTGCGCTAGAACTAATTTCCTCCCACGCCATCGAATTCCCATCCATAGTGTTCATCAAATTTCATATATCAACCAAATAATTTGAAAAGAATACAAAAGAACTTCTTTACAAGCCACTGTATAAACAATCTACAGGCAACAAATTATGTAACATACCACACTCTATCTATTCAGAGGTGAACTTTAAATACAAACTACAGAGCACATGCTGGACCATTGGGGACGCTATAAACAGATTATACAAGAATTTTATTGAATAGAGTTTTGAATGCCAATCCAAATTAGACTTCGATAGGAAAATAATGAAGATGGTATTAAACAATTCACACTAAGAAACTAGAAAAACTACTGAGGAAGAACCTTGAATACGTACATGCAATGAGGCTTACAGGCTGAGTAAGGTTCTTTGGTAGTGTAAAATAATAAACTAACTTGTCATACTAATAATTCAGAATAAATAGGGAAAATTTGAAAGCAAACGAAAAGAGAGAAAAGGTTTGCAACTAAAAAGAGATGCTTAAAAGATTACAATCAAAATTGGGAAAAAAAATACAAAGCAACAATTGATAGAGTACTCAAAAATTTAACAAATTATTATTTTGCTTCAAGCAACACAATCACACAATAATCATTTTTTGAACAACATTAAAATTGAGGAGAAATTATGGAACCTAGAATAATTCAAATCACTGAGTTGAGAGTTGCTGCCGGGTTCGAATGTCGAGTTGCAACTTCAAATTTCTTCCAAAATCTCCACAACTTTGCAAAAGTCTAATTCAAAACCCAAATCCAGAAGAAAGTCTCCAGAATTAGAGAAACCCCCAAAATCATCCAAAACAAGAAACTGAAGCTTTCAAGAACTAGAATAATTATTCCCCGAATAGCAAGATTAGTTTTTTTTTCTAGAAGATCTCCCAAAAATCCTCTTATTCCTTGAAATTTAACTCCCTTATTTACTCCTCCATAATGCCCATTAAATGCATGCATTCTTGATATTAATTATTTTATTTTCTTTTATTTCCCACTACCGTTAACTACCTCAATTTATTATTATTTTATAATTTTAACCATATCTTATGATTTGCACACAAATAAATCAACTTTTAAGATATTTATTAAATATTTTTTTATTAAGCCATTAATTTTAATTTATTTAAATCAACCAAAATATTAATAATATTTTATTTATTAAAACTACAAATATATATTAAAACATTTATTTAAAATTATCAAATACCTTTTATCCACAATAATCTTTTAATTTAATATAATGATTAATCAAACATTAATCAAACCAATAGCTCAATTGAACTAAATACCCAACAGTACCTGATCGCAAAGCGAAATGTAAGGCAATATGACAACATCAACAACTAACTCAAACTGACCACACAAACATGGTATGACAAATGGATACACATCCTCATCGAGGATGATGGATCAATGTAGGCAACTTGATGCTATCTCCAAATCAACAATATCCATTGGGTTTAAGGCACGCTCAAACCTGGAAATTCAAGTGGAGTTGATGCCTGGTACCTACAACCTGCAACAAACCACATGCTCAAACATGTACCTAGACAAACAGTCAAACACACCATGAAGGGAAAATTGTAGTGTCACGGGGCACTCACAAGCGAGGGATGCGACACTGTTCCCCTTCACCAAAATACATCAATGCACAATAATCAGATACCAAATCATGATAAGAACATACATCCAACAATCACATAATACTCATATCAATAATAAACCACATAATCAATTAAACTGATCTACTAAGCATGGTATAAGCATAAGCATCAAAGATAAAAGTGTCATCATAACTGTGCATCGAATTATCATAATATCCAAGTATCATTAAACAGTATCATAATTTCCAAATACAACCAAGTAACTAGCAGAAGTAGAAAGCAAATTGAGGGGTACTACATCCTCCCCCCTAGGACTAGGATTACTCCTAGAAGCCTACAAATAGAAATGGGTACAACTCTCTTATCCTGGAAGCATCCTCCCATGTAGCAAAAGACTCGTCATTTAGTTCCCACTAGACCCTCACCTGCTCAATGTCTCAACCCCTAAGGGTGATTCTCTTGTATTGTATGATGCCCACAACTCTAAAGCCAGTTGCCCATCCTCTACCTGTAATGCATTCCAATCAAGGACATGAGATATATCTAGGTAATAAGGTATGAGAACTGAAACATGAAACACATCATGAATGCATGAGAGACTAGGTGGAAAAGTAAAACAATATGCAATCGGGCCAATCCTCTCCAAGATCTCAAAAGGCCCAACAAAGCATGGTGTGAGCTTAGAGCCTTTTCCATAATGGATCAAACTCTTTCATGGACGCACTCGTAGGAATACCAGGTCTCCAACTAAGAACTAACAATCTACCCTATGAGAATCAACATATTTCTTCTATCTATCTTGGGTTGCCACCAAATGCTTCCTAATGCGAAACACCTACTGCTCCATCTCCTACAACATCTCTAGACCAAGAATAACTCTATCCTGCAAATGATCCCAACTCAATGGGGTTCGACAAGGACAACCATATAATGCTTGAAAAGGAGGCATTCCAATAGAGCTGTGATAACTATTATTGTATGCAAACTCCACCAAATATAGGTAGTCCTTCCATTGAGACCACTGATACATAATGTACATCCAAAGCATATCCTCTAGGATCTGATTAACCCTCTCAGTCTACCCATCATTCTCTAGATGATAAGTTCAACTGAAATTCAACTGAGTCCCCAATGCATGTTGTAGGGATGTCGAAAGAGCTGAAGTAAACACTAGATCTCTATTTGAGATAACACTGTGAGGAATACCGTGTAACCTAAAAATTCCCTCCATGAAAAATTTGGCCACTGATAAAGCATTGTATTGGGATCATATACGAGATAAGTGTGTCACCTTCGTCACCTTGTCCACAGTGACCATAATGGTGTGATGTCGACGGGAAGAAATGGGTAAACCGACAATAAAATCCAATGATATAATATCCCATTTCAACTCTGGAACCAGATGAGGCTGTAAAAGACCTATAGGATGTTGGTGTTATGCCTTCACTCTCTAACACTCCATACATCTCAACATGAAATCAACAATGTCTCTCCTCATTTTGGCCTAAAAATACAATTGACGAAGATCTGTGTGTATCTTTTTGACACTAGGATGAGTTGAATAAGGTGCCTGATGTGCCTCTGACATGATCAAAGTATAAATATCTCCTGAGGAAGAAATATAAATGTGACCCAAATTCCACAACAATCCATTTGACTCAAGGGAGTATCCTGCTAATCTGACCTCTAACATTCTACTTGACTCCACCTTAGACCTTACCTAATGATACCAACTATTTGAAGGAAGTGCTGAAAGGATCTAACTCCTCAAGTCCACTCCAAGAGTCATTGCCGAAAGCTCATGTATCCACCTACTAAGAGAATTTTCCACCACATTCTCCTTTCCCTGAATGGATTTTACCTCAAAATCATACTCACATAGGAACTCCATCCACTGTCTCTGCCTCACATTCAGATTAGGTTGCATGAAAATATATTGCAAACTACAGTGACCACTATATAGCTCATACCAATTCCCCAATAGAAAGTGCCTCCATCTAATCAAAGCATGAACTGCAGTTGCTAACTCTAGATCATGTCTAGGATATTTTAGCTTGTGATCCTTGAGTTTGCAAGACTCATAGGAAATCATGTGACCATCCTGCATCAACACTGCTCCTAAACCCTCCAAGGAAGCATCTGTATAGACCAAAAAATCCCTAGTAGGATGAGGAACAACCAAGATAGGTGCACTGGTCAATCTCTCCTTAAGAGTCTAAAAAGCTTCTTGGCACTGCTCTAACCAAATAAAATTCTTCCCTTTCCTCTGAAGAGAAGTGATGGGGTGGGCTATCCTCGAGCAACCCTGTACAAACCGTCGGTAGTAACCTTCCAAACCCATGAAACTGTGAACCTTTGCAACGTTAGTGGGTATAGGCCTATCAATGATAGCTTGGATCTTTGAAGGATCCATGAAAATTCCCTCACCAGAGATAACATGACCCAAATATTTCACCTCTGTCTAGAAGAAATCACATTTCACCAAATTTGCATATAATTGGTTCTCCCTCAAACATTGTAACACCTGCCTCAAGTGCTCCTCATGCTCCTCCATGGTCCTCGAATAGATCAAAATTTCATCTAAAACCACCAAGACAAACTTTTTGAGGTAGGTATGAAACACACCATTCATCAAACTCATGAACATAGATGGTGCATTCGTTAACTCGAACAACACAACTATGAACTCGTAGTGTCCGTAACAAGTACAAAATGTGGTCTTATGGATATCTACCTCGAAGATGCACAATTGATGATATCTTGAATTAAGATCAATGTTTGAAAATACCCTAGGACCCTTGATCTAATCAAATAAATCATCTATCCTCAACAATGGATACCTATTTCTCACTGTCACCTTATTCAACTCCTAGTAATCAATGTACAATCGAAGGGACCCATCCTTCTTCTTCACAAAAATAACTAGTGCTCCCCAAGGAGAGACACTAGGATGAATAAAACCCTTCACTAACAACTCCTCAAGTTGTAACTAAAGCTCCTTAGGTTTCTGAGTGGTCATCTGATATGGAGCTCAAGAAATGGGCTCTGCTCCAGGAACCAAGTCTATCTTAAAATCAATGTCACACTTAGGTGGTATCCCTAGAATCTCACTGGGAAAGACATCTACATACTGCTTAAGGATAGGATGACTATCAAGAGATGCCTCTTGGATCTCCCCTAACTCTAGATCATTAACTTTCACCACAAACAATTGAAAACCTTGACGCATACACCTCCTCAACTGCATAGCCAAGATCATCCTCAAGGAAATAGGCCTCTGCACACCAACTATCTCAACCTCACTACTAGAATCATCTACACACTGCACCTCCTTATGCCGATAATATATGACTACTCTGTGAGCCTCTAACCAATCCATGTCCAACACAATATCATAAGACCCAATGGAAATAATACGAAGGTCTACTATGGTGCAAAGAGACCCAATCCTCAAACCACAACCATGAACAAGAGAATCAAATACTACCTTAGCACTAGAGGCCAACTCGACCTACCACCTATCATCCTACTTCGCTGCCACCAATCCACATTGCGCTACTACAAAAGGAGAAATAAAGGAATCTAAAGTACCAGAATAAAAAAGAGCAGAGACTCTACTGCCTTTTAATACACCTATAGTCTCAACCACTATACCTTGATGTTCGGCCTAGTGGTTTTCAACCACAACAAAGACTCTGTGTGATCTGTCTGCATCTCCTACTGTCATCTCTAAAGCCACTTGTCTCTGAGTAAATCTAGATGTGCCATTCTAAGGACATTGTCTAACAATTTGACCCTGTTGACCACAAGAGAAGCGCCCTATACCTCTGCCAAAACCTCTACCACCTGGAGGTGAACTAGACGATTGAAAACTACCTCTGATAGCTACAAACTACAAACTCTAAGCTGCCTAATTAGGATGGTAACATTGAGCTCACTTCCAACTCCAATTTTTCCTAGACTGAAATCTATCACCCTACCAAAACTAAGAGTTCTTATGATTTGACTGAGAGTGTTGTTGCTACTGACCACCCTTAGCGGGTGCATGGTGGCTCTTAGAGGATCCTGATACCTGAGTCTAGCCACCCCAAGAACTGAAACCTACTAGAGGTGCACTACCAATTTGTAATCCTATCTATCCACCTAAATCCATATCCAAATTCTCCTCTACTATTTGAGCTTTCTCCACAACCACTTCCATAGTTTTTAGCTCAAGCACACGAACACCCCCACTAATACAAGAATTCAATTCCCTAATAAAATGATGTACTAACATACCCTCATCATCACCTACTCCAACATACTTCTTAAGCTCATAAAATCTCCACTCATACTGCTGAACTGATATCACCATCTATCTCAACTCATGGAACTCATCCACACGATGTTTCCGTGAATGATCAAACAAGAACTAGGCTCCAAATCTCTCTAAAAACATCTCCCATGAGACAAAATCTATATCCAAATGAAGCTTCTACTCCTCCAAACTCCACCACATGGAAGAAAAACCTCAAAAATGCATGATAGCGCACCTAGCCTTGGTGTTGCTACCATATGGATGCATAGTGAAGCACCTATTCAAAACAATTAACCAAGTCTCCACCTCCAAACCACTACCAGTCCCATCAAAGGTAGGAGGGCGTGTTTGTAAAAGATCCCTCATATGACTGGCTAAGACTACCTCTTGCTCTACTACAATCTCTCTCCTTTTGGAAGACCTCTCTCTCTCTCTCCCTAATCACCATCTGATCACCCTCATGTCTTAGACCAATATGGGAAACAACCTCCTCAAGTAAATGAAGCAACTGTGCATCCTCCAACCCTGGCTGATTTGGATTCTGACCTCCTCCCTAATTATTCTGGGAACCCTACTGTTCCTCATGATCAGACTCATGGGAACTCTAAGGAGGGGAGTCCTAGCAATTAGCCCCATGACCACCACCATGACCTCTACCATTCCCTTGACCTCGAACCCGACCTCTAGGCATAATCCTACATGAACACCACCAAAAAAAAGTTTAGGGTGTTAGTCGAGGTGAACAAGGGGAAACATAGACTTCATAATTGTTAGAATTGGCTATGGCTGCCAAGATCTTGAGACCAAATGGAATGCACAAAAAGAGAGAATATGAATATGACAAGAATAAATTGTATTCTTATCAATATGATTCAATGATATGATTGTTATTGTTTGTACAATGAGAGAGACCCCTTGGTTATATAGCCAAGGTGAGATGCAAGATGCCATAGGATTATGACAAGTGTCTTAATCATATGACATGAGACAACTAATCACACTTACCTAGGTTCACATGTTTTACAAGTCAAAAGATAAGATAACTAATGACAACTAACACCTTCTAGAAATATTCCTTCCTAGGACCTAAGTAAACTTAACTACCATGTAAATAAGTCTTCTAGTAATGAATTAACTAGGTACAAGACTTTATTTACACCAACAACCCCCCTTAAGTGCAACTTAGGGAGTAAAAAATTATTATGCAAATGACACAAAGATGGGTCCCGACTATGAGGCCATGTTAGGTACCCATGTACAAATGCAAATTAAATAACAAAAAAATATCTCACAAACAGAGAAAAGGAGAAAACGTAGTGGTAGAAA
>VDFB02292832.1:0-16887 GCA_007258455.2 Sequoia sempervirens | reverse complement strand
GATACCAAATCATGATAAGAACATACATCCAACAATCACATAATACTCATATCAATAATAAACCACATAATCAATTAAACTGATCTACTAAGCATGGTATAAGCATAAGCATCAGAGATAAAAGTGTCATCATAACTGTGCATCAAATTATCATAATATCCAAGTATCATTAAACAGTATCATAATGTCCAAATACAACCAAGTAACTAGCATAAGTAGAAAGCAAATTGAGGGGTACTACATCCTCCCCCCTAGGACTAGGATTACTTCTAGAAGCCTGCAAATAGAAATGGGTACAACTCTCTTATCCTGGAAGCATCCTCCCATGTAGCAGAAGACTCATCATTTAGTTCCCACTAGACCCTCACCTACTCAATGTCTCAACCCCTAAGGGTGATTCTCTTGTATTGTATGATGCCCACAACTCTAAAGCCTGTTGCCCATCCTCTACCTGTAATGCATTCCAATCAAGGACATGAGATATATCTAGGTAATAAGGTCTGAGAACTGAAACATGAAACACATCATGAATGCATGAGAGACTAGGTGGCAAAGTAAGACAATATGCAACAGGGCCAATCCTCTCCAAGATCTCAAAAGGCCCAACAAAGCATGGTGTGAGCTTAGAGCCTTTTCCATAATGGATCGAACTCTTTCATGGACGCACTCGTAGGAATACTTGGTCTCCAACTAAGAACTAACAATCTACCCTATGAGCATCAACATATTTCTTCTATCTATCTTGGGTTGCCACCAAATGCTTCCTAATGCGAAACACCTACTACTCCATCTCCTACAACATATCTAGACCAAGAATAACTCTATCCTGCAAATGATCCCAACTCAATGGGGTTTGACAAGGACAACCATATAATGCTTGAAAAGGAGGCATTCCAATAGAGCTGTGATAACTATTATTGTATGAAAACTCCACCAAATATAGGTAGTCCTTCCATTGAGACCACTGATACATAATGTACATCGAAAGCATATCCTCTAGGATCTGATTAACCCTCTCAATCTACCCATCATTCTCTAGATGATAAGTTCAACTGAAATTCAACTGAGTCCCCAATGCATGTTGTAGGGATGTCGAAAGAGCTGAAGTAAACACTAGATCTCTATTTGAGATAACACTCTGAGGAATACGGCGTAACCTAAAAATGCCCTCCATGAAAAATTTGGCCATTGATAAAGCATTGTATGAGGATCATATACGAGATAAGTGTGTCACCTTCATCACCTTGTCCATAGTGACCATAATGGTGTGATGTCGATGGGAAGAAATGGGTAAACCGACAATAAAATCCAATGATATAATATCCCATTTCAACTCTGGAACTAGATGAGGCTGTAAAAGACCTGTAGGATGTTGGTGTTATGCCTTCACTCTCTAACACTCCATACATCTCAACACGAAATCAACAATGTCTCTCCTCATTTTGGCCTAAAAGTACAATTGACGAAGATCTGTGTGTATCTTTTTGACACCAGGATGAGTTGAATAAGGTGCCTGATGTGCCTCTGACATGATCAAAGTATGAATATCTCCTGAGGAAGAAACATAAATGTGACCCAAATTCCACAACAAGCCATTTGACTCAAGGGAGTATCCTGCTAATCTGCCCTCTAACATTCTACTTGACTCCACCTTAGACCTTACCTAATGATATCAACTATTTGAAGGAAGTGCTGAAAGGATCTAACTCCTCAAGTCCACTCCAAGAGTCATCGCTGAAAGCTCATGTATCCACCTACTATGAGAATTTTCCACCACATTCTCCTTTCCTTGAATGAATTTTACCTCAAAATCATATTCACATAGGAACTCCATCCACCGTCTCTGCCTCACATTCAGATTAGGTTGCATGAAAATATATTGCAAACTACAGTGACCACTATATAGCTCAAACCAATTCCCCAATAGAAAGTGCCTCCATCTCGTCAAAGCATGAACTGCAATTGCTAACTCTAGATCATGTCTAGGATATTTTAGCTTGTGATCCTTGAGTTTTCAAGACTCATAGGAAATCATGTGACCATCCTGCATCAACACTTCTCCTAAACCCTCCAAGGAAGCATCTGTATAAACCACAAAATCCCTAGTAGGATCAGGAACAACCAAGATAGATGCACTGGTCAATCTCTCCTTAAGAGTCTAAAAAGCTTCTTGGCACTGCTCTGACCAAATAAAATTCTTCCCTTTCCTCTGAAGAGAAGTGATGGGTTGGGCTATCCTCGAGCAACCCTATACAAACCATCGGTAGTAACCTTCCAAACCCACGAAACTGTGAACCTTTGCAACATTAGTGGGTATAGGCCTATCAATGATAGCTTGGATCTTTGAAGGATCCATGACAATTCCATCACCAGAGATAACATGACCCAAATATTTCACCTCTGTCTGGAAGAACTCACATTTCACCAAATTTGCATATAATTGGTTCTCCCTCAAACATTGTAACACCTGCCTCAAGTGCTCCTCATGCTCCTCCATGGTCCTCGAATAGATCAAAATTTCATCTAAAACCACCAAGACAAACTTTTTGAGGTAGGTATGAAACACACCATTCATCAAACTCATGAACATAGATGGTGCATTCGTTAACTCGAACGACACAACTGTGAACTCGTAGTGTCTGTAACAAGTACAAAATGCAGTATTATGGATATCTACCTCGAAGATGCACAATTGATGATATCTTGAATTAAGATCAATATTTGAAAATACCCTAGCACCCTTGATCTGATCAAATAAATCATCTATCCTCGACAATGGATACCTATTTCTCACTATCACCTTATTCAACTCCTAGTAATCAATGTACAATCGAAAGGGACCCATCCTTCTTCTTCACAACAATAACTAGTGCTCCCAAGGAGAGACACTAGGATGAATAAAACCCCTTCACTAACAACTCCTCAAGTTGTAACTAAAGCTCCTTAGGTTTCTGAGTGGTCATCTGATATGGAGCTCAAGAAATGGGCTCTACTCCAGGAACCAAGTCTATCTTAAAATCAATGTCATGCTTAGGTGGTATCCCTAGAATCTCACTGGGAAAGACATCTACATATTGCTTAAGGATAGGATGACTATCAAGAGACACCTCTTGGCTCTCCCCTAACTCTAGATCATTAACTTTCACCACAAACAATTGAAAACCTTGACGCATACACCTCCTCAACTGCATAGCCAAGATCATCCTCAAGGAAATAGGCCTCTACACACCAACTATCTCAACCTCACTGCAAGAATCATCTACACACTGCACTGCCTTATGCTGATAATATATGACTACTCTGTGAGCCTCTAACCAATCCATGTCCAACACAATATCATAAGACCCAATGGAAATAATACGAAGGTCTACTGTGGTGCAAAGAGACCCAATCCTCAAACCACAACCATGAACAAGAGAATCAAATACTACCTTAGCACTAGAGGCCAACTCGACCTACCACCTATCATCCTACTTCGCTGCCACCAATCCACATTGCGCTACTACAAAAGGAGAAATAAAGGAATCTAAAGTACCAGAATAAAAAAGAGTAGAGACTCTACTGCCTTGTAATACACCTATAGTCTCAACCAATGTACCTTGATGTTCGGCCTAGTGGTTTTCAACCACAACAAAGACTCTGTGTGATCTATCTGCATCTCCTACTGTCAGCTCTAAAGCCACTCGTCTCTGAGTAAATCTAGATGTGCCCTTCTAAGGACATTGTCTAACAATTTGACCCTGTTGACCACAAGAGAAGCGCCCTATACCTCTGCCAAAACCTCTACCACCTAGAGGTGAACTAGACTGTTGAAAACTACCTCTGCTAGCTACAAACTGCAAACTCTAAGCCACCTAATTAGGATGGTAACATTGAGCTCACTGCCAACTCCAATTTTTCCTAGACTGAAATCTATCACCCTACCAAGACTGAGAGTTCTTATGTTTTGACTGGGAGTGTTGTTGCTACTGACCACCCTTAGCGGGTGCATGGTGGCTCTTAGAGGATCCTGATACCTGAGTCTAGCCACCCCAAGAACTAAAACCTACTAGAGGCGCACTACCAATTTGTAATCCTGTCTGTCCACCTAAATCCATATCCAAATTCTCCTCTACTATTTGAGCTTTCTCCACAACCACTTCCATAGTTTTTAGCTCAAGCACACGAACACCCCCACTAATACAAGAATTCAATCCCCTAATAAAATGATGTACTAACATACCCTCATCATCACCTATTCCAACATACTTCTTAAGCTCATAAAATCTCCACTCATACTGCTCAACTGATATCACCATCTATCTCAACTCATGGAACTCATCCGCACGATGTTTTTGTGAATGATCAAACACGAACTAAGCTCCAAATCTCTCTAAAAACATCTCCCATGAGACAAAATCTATATCCAAATGAAGCTTCTGCTCCTCCAAACTCCACCACATGGAAGAAAAACCTCAAAAATGCATGATAGCGCACCTAGCCTTGGTGTTGCTACCATATGGATGCATAGTGAAGCACCTGTTCAGAACAATTAACCAAGTCTCCACCTCCAAACCATTACCAGTCCCATCAAAGGTAGGAGGGCGTGTTCGTAAAAGATCCCTCATATGACTGGCTAAGACTGCCTCTTGCTCTACTACAATCTCTCTCCTTTTGGGAGACCTCTCTCTCTCCCTAATCACCATCTGATCACCATCATGTCTTAGACCAATATGGGAAACAACCTCCTCAAGTAAATGAAGCAACTATGCACCCTCCAACCCTAGCTGATTTGGATTCTGACCTCCTCCCTAATTATTCTGGGAACCCTAATATTCCTCATGATCAGACTCATGGGAACTCTGAGGAGGGGAGTCCTAGAAATTAGCCCCACGACCACCACCATGACCTCTACCATTCCCTTGACCTCGAACCTGACCTCTAGGCATAATCCTACACGAACACCACCAAAAAAAAGTTTAGGGTGTTAGTCGAGGTGAACAAGGGGAAACATAGACTTCATAATTGTTAGAATTGGGTATGGCTGCCAAGATCTTGAGACCAAATGGAATGCACAAAAAGAGAGAATATGAATATGACAAGAATAAATTGTATTCTTATCAATATGATTCAATGATATGATTGTTATTGTTTGTACAATGAGAGAGACCCCTTGGTTATATAGCCAAGGTGAGATGCAAGATGCCATAGGATTATGACAAGTGTCTTAATCATATGACATGAGACAACTAATCACACTTACCTAGGTTCACATGTTTTACAAGTCAAAAGATAAGATAAATAATGACAAATAACACCTTCTAGAAAGATTCCTTCCTAGGACCTAAGTAAACTTAACTACCATGTAAATAAGTCCTCTAGTAATGAATTAACTAGGTACAAGACTTTATTTACACCAACAACCCCCCTTAAGTGCAACTTAGGGAGTAAAAAATTATTATGCAAATGACACAAAGATGGGTCCCGACTATGAGGCCATGTTAGGTACCCATGTACAAATTCAAATTAAATAACAAAGAAATATCTCACAAATAGAGAAAAGGAGAAAACGTAGTGGTAGAAAATCCTCCCCAAAAGAGAGATGAAATACAAAATAGAAATTATCTCAATGATACATGAGAAGGCCAAAACCCCATGTGAGGAAAAATACCCCCCCATAAGAGAGAAGTAGAAGATAGACAAGGCAGCCCCCCCTTAATGTTGAGTCTCCTGCAAGAATGGTAGAAGCTCGAAATTGAATGCTGAAGATGATCCAATCTCGTCGAACAACGTTCCTCCCCTTAGGAAGAAACAAAACCATGGATGTATGCAGGATGTCTAGATTATGATGGATGATATCTCTAAAGCATGCTCAAGTGTGTCCATTTCAATGCTAAAAGATGACACTCTCCAAACAGGCGTTCTAGGCCACATTACTGAAGAGGACAATCCAAAATCTAGTAGAGAAGAATATAGAACATAATACAAAGACAAGGAAATCCCCTTTGAAGACAAGGAAGCCTCCTCCAAATGTTGTCCAAAAGTATCCATAGTCACACCAAACTGTAAAGAATGATCATGTAGAGAATTAACAAGAGGGTTAGAGGGTTCCCTCACAACAACTAAAGAAGGACCTTCATCAAAGAGAAGATGAATGCTATCAATGATGTCTCCCAAATCTGCAATATGAGACTCCACAAAAAAATCTAAAATACCTATGAGGAAGTCATCTAAAGTAGCCAAATATGAAAGACTATGTATATCTTGCTGCACTGAATCACAAGGAACCAAAACTGTGGAATCAAAAGTATCATCAATTGAAACTGTAGATGGAGGAGATGAAGTGCATAACTCAAGAACTGGATCTGATGTGAGAACTCCCAAGTTCAAGTAGCCAAAAGTCTCCTCTAAATCATGGTTCATGCCAGAAATGTGATTAACAGTAGAAGGAAAATTCTCATCATTAGAAGCAAAATCTACAAAGATATACAATCGAGATGAATGATCAACCACCCTAGTAGCAATGATCTCTCTACTCTCCAAGTCTTGAATGATGACTAAATTAGGTGTGAACTCCACAGTCCTCCCATCTCCACCATGTGTAATCTGATATGTGGAAAGAAGATTGTTCATCAAATGAGGAACACACAAAACATCTTGGAAAGTGTTCTCCCCAAAACTAATAAATCCCTTCCCAATTACACTCATGTATGTATTGTTTCCCATCAAGATAGGAGACATAGTACAAGGCTGAAAATAAGAGAAGATTAACTATGAAGATTCCATATGATGAGATGCTCTTGAATCTAGAAGCCATCTCCCTAATCCTGGATCTGAAAAAGCACAAAGATATTGTCCTTTATTTCCTGATGTAGGTGCTTGATCTTTGTCCCTTTTAGACTGTTTTGAAGAAGAAGGAAGTGATTCAAACATTCTAGAAGGAAAATCAATCTGATTATTTTTTAGAAGATGCTTCAACTCATCAATATCCTTCTTGTAACAATAGTGTTCTTCATGTCCATCCTTCTTACAATATGCACAAAAAGGTCTCTCCTTAGATGATTCCCCTTTAGAAGAGGATTTTTTCTTTGCTCGATTTGAATGTGGATTATTCTTTGCTTTCTTCTATTTCTTATTTGATTATGATTCTTTCACCTACAATGCTTGAGATTTAGAAGTCTTGATGAGACCCATTGAGATAAGCTTTTGTTGCTCATGTATGAACATCTTAGAAAATGATGCAAATGAAGGTGTAGTGTATGCATAACCCATAGTCAATCTATGAGTATGAAAGCTAGAAACAAAAGAAGCATAATCAAGACCAAGTTTTTTCATTGTATTATAGACCAACTAAGTGTCCTTCTTATCAATTCAACATGCTTTACATTGCTCTCTTAGATCATTAACCTTATTGATGTAGTTTTGGATGTTGTCAAAGTTCTTAGGATCAAGGCTCATCAGTTCATTATCAATTTGATAGCCTCGTACTTCATCTGTAGTACCATACAATGTTATCAATTTTCCCCAACCTTCATGAGAATTCTTACATGATTCAATTTGGAACAACAAATCTTGAGAAACTAGTCTACGAAGACACCCAAGAGCTTTGGTATGTTTAATAATCCATTTTAACTTTTTCTCAGCATCAGTAGGTTCAGGTACCCTATTTTCAACATATAGAGAGTGACCTTTTTCCATTAGAATACCCCATGAATTTTGATGTCATGTTGAATAATTATATGATGTGAGCAAAGGAACCTTAGAATGATCCATGAAAACAAGAGAGCACAAGAAAATAGATCAAAAGAATGCACCAAGCGACCCCCCCAAATCACTCAATCAAGAAATCCCCCAAGCAATATTTGATTTGGAACTTTATATTTAGTGTGTTTACAATTGCTAGATGCCAAAAATGACAAGCTAGACTTGATCTTAGTGCTTACAGATGCCAAAAATAGGCCATAGAATCAAGTACAATTTTTGATACAAAATGAGATAAATATGATCATACCATTGAGAAGTACATGAAAAATTATGCACTTTAAAAAAAAGTGCACTCAAAAATGTTATCGTAGGAGCAAGATGTGAGCTCCCGAAGTTCCCAAAATGAGGACGAAGCAGAAACACCTATGAGAATCTGAAAATTAGAGAAAAACTAGGCACCGAAACCAAAAAATGATTGGACCACTATATAGAGCATGAAAAATTTGACCAAATAAAAAAAAAATTGCTCAAAAAAAGGTGTCAAAATGAGCAACTTATGAGCCTTCGAAGTTGAATTGCAAAATTAAAAAAGGCCAACAGTGAGGGGGGGAATTTTTTAAAGCTTGTTGACGTCACGTTGATGTAAGCAAGTTATGCAATGAAATTTGATGGCCTTCAGCCTGTCAAAAGTGAACATACTCCCCTATAACAGAATATTCCTCCCAAAAATTCTTTCGCTGCCTAGTTTAAAATGCCCACCGGATTTTAAAAAAACTTTAGTGATTTTTATTGTACCTGGTCACTGTCGAGTTGATTTGATAGCCTTGGTTGGAATTTACTGGGATTTTTTTTAACTTGCCAGATTTTTGAATTGATGTCGGCGATTAAATGTAGGGGCCCGCGGGGCCCAATGGAAGCTCGCCACATGAAGCAAACGTAGGGGTTAGGTATTGTAGTACCCTGGTTGAGCTGGTACTAATGTACAAGTTTGTAGACTTTATGTTTGCAAATCGTACTCAATATTATTTTTATAAAAAGATTTTCCAAGAGATTTAAGTGCTGGAAATTAAAATTTTCTAAAAAAATTTCCAAAAATTTTTAGCCGAAATTTTTATTTTTATTTTTGAAAAAATTGTACCAACTAATAATGATGACCTGGGGGGCCATACGACTCCCTGAGAAATTGTTTTTTTCCTCACCGGACAACTGATCTAATTGGGATGAATTGACAATTAATCTTAGGGTTTTTGGCCCTTTTGGATGCAATGGCAGGGTCAAATTTGACCCAAAATGCTCCAAAAATGCAGCTACCTTCTGAATATGGTAGCCACTCTTCAACTTCAAACCCTCATAGATTTTGCCTCATATGTCCGATTTGGACGAAACAAAAGGAAAAATCGACTTTCTTGAACACTCCGGACGTAATGGTGAGCTTAGATTTGCACCAACAAGCTCTGATATGAACCTACAATAAAAATCCAAAAATGGAACACCCCCAAATTTGGTATCTCTCTTTAGAAAAATACTTTCCAATGTCACCCAACCCGCTTTGATACCATATTAGAATTGGTTATGGCTACCAAGATCTTCAGACCAAATGGAAAGCACAAAAAGAGAGAATATGAATATGACAAGAATAAACTATATTCTTATCAATATGATTCAATGGTATGATTGTGATTGTTTGTACAATGAGAGAAACCCCTTGGTTATATAGCCAAGGTGAGATGCAAGATATCATAGGATTATGACAAGTGTCTTGATCATATAACATGAGAAAACTAATCACACTTACCTAGGTTCACATGTGTTACAAGTCAAAAGATAAGATAACAACTAAAAACAACTAACACCTTCTAGAAAGATTCCTTCCTAGGACCTAAGTAAACTTAACTATTGTGTAAATAAGTCCTCTAGTAATGAATTAACTAGGTACAAGACTTTATTTACACCAACAAGAATCTAAACAACTAAGACAACATAATGGGATCTTGTATATACCCAGAGTACCTAGTGTTAGAACTTGCGCTCTGATACCATGTGTAATGCCCCCACCATGAAACCCTAGAGAAAAACACACTAAACACCTAAAAAAATGGATATATTTTTTTTAAAAGAACAATATTCACATGATTGCAAGAAAAAATAGTTTTTTTCTAATATGAGTCCACTAAGGTTCATGACTACGCTACTTGATTCCCATTAACTAAACTAGCAAGAACTGAAAAATTTACTACATTAAGAAAATTCCATCTACAATATGAAATTACATTTAATCATCACATTTAATTGAACATTCAATATGAAATAATCATAACATGTGATCAAAGATATCATTTAGGATCAATCCATTTAACTAACATATACAATAGCATCTTTTACATTGTCCATTACATAAGAGAGTTCAACCTTTATTTACTTCATTACATCCTTACATCTAGACAACAATGTTTCCTTGTATACATGTGAGAAGAGTACATCAAAAGTATAATACATAATACAATAGATTTATGGTACAATACAAGTACATGAATAATAATCCACATGAAATGGAACAAGTGCAAAATTCTTCAAATCCAAGAGAAGTCA
Source organism: Sequoia sempervirens (assembly GCA_007258455.2). Classification (NCBI taxonomy): domain Eukaryota; kingdom Viridiplantae; phylum Streptophyta; class Pinopsida; order Cupressales; family Cupressaceae; genus Sequoia; species Sequoia sempervirens. The sequence goes on along the minus strand of VDFB02292832.1, from coordinate 6,615 downwards.
TCATGAACACGATCAAAGTGAGGGAACCCAATGTAGTACAAGGCACATTCCACCCAACCATGTGGAACCCTAAGGTCCACCCCCCATGTTAGGAGATAGAAAAAGGGTCCCACCACCACAATGACAACAAGGTGACAACCAATTGACATAAGAAGACTAGAAAGGATTCCAACATGCAAGTACAACATAACACCACACCATAGTGACACTACTTCTAGAGGTACACACATACATAAAAGGAAATACAACCAAGGAAGTGCTAAGTTATAGTAGGGGAGAGTGTCATCGCATGGTCCTGACATGGGTTGTCTTGATAGTCTCTCACTAGATGCCGACCCCCATCTATGGTTGTCTTGATAGTCTCACATTAGACGTCAGCCCCATAGGGTGACATATGCAGGACCAATTTCCTTTCGTGAGGACAAGGAAATTGATCTTTCCAACTAGACCTTCTCAACCCATCCTTAGCTTGAACGAGCATTACAAACATGGGTGAGGCATCCAATTATCTTGATTAGAGTGAACTTCTACCCAATCCCCTAGTTTATTAATTAGTTATCACTTAGTTAAGGAACTCCCACATGGGTTGTCCTCGATGCCACTTTGAGCACTGGCCCCCATTGAGAGCCACTCACCCTTCTACAACTAGAAAACCCAACTGAATCAACCGAGCAAGCCACATGCTCAAATTGCAAAACCACATGAACATACATAAAGGTGAGGCATGAACCATCCCGTACACAAAATCAACCATAAAGCAAGTGAACAGTGCATGACTAAAACCCCCTCAATAAAAAACTCCAAGTCTCAAATCAACCAAAATGCAAGAGTCAACAAATACATTTAGCCCATAACATAGTTTCCCAAGCCTCTGGAATATTTCCACTATTCACTTCACACAATGACTTGGACATGGAAAAAGAACTCACAGCCAACCCATTTCCATAATTCACTAGCTTTACTTCATACAAAATTCAACGACATAATCAAAGAATGAAAGGTAAATTTAAAACACAACCATTACACTTTCTAAGTGTTCATATTTATTCATGAATAGCTCATTATTCCTTATCAACTAGTCATCCATTTGCACCAATACACCAAATTTCCATATCAAAATTTACTTTATTTCATTTATCTTTCCAACAAGATCTATTAATAGTAAGGAAATATTATTCTTTATTTGGATTCTAACTATGCACAAGCTTACGTACATTCAACTAAACACATACATATAATTCTTATGCAAATATATATATATATATATATATATATATATATATATATATATATATATATATATATATATATATATATATATATATATATATATATATTCATATACATGTATATATATGTACATATATTTTCAAGTAAAGTTCTATTTTATTTCTTAAAGAAACACAAAATGCAATTTCTTAGCTTATAGCTAAATAAACATAAATACACACACACACACATATATATATTAACTGCTTATAAAAATTACTAATATACAAATATATTGATTGGCTGAAATTGAATTACATTGTTTCCATCTCTCATAGTAACTAATACAAAACCTATAATGTGTATAACAATAACAACAACTACAGTTTATATTAAATTGATTATGCTATAGCCGCCCAAATGCAAACAATTACTTTTGTTGACCTCACACAACACATGGATAAGGGAAGCTCATAGTAAATGGTGACTAAACAAGTTTCAAAACTAATCTACATCATATAATACCAGATGGAAAAGGCAGCAAATTTCCATGAAAAACTTATCCAGTTAATTTCAAAATGTGTCTATTGTAAAGAATACGACTAAAAATAGCTCAATAGTGTGAATACATAATTTTTATGTGCCTATTGATAACAATGAGCTATGATTTCCTTATAACCAACTAAGATAAGCCTAACCAACAAGCCATGCATTCTATAGGTTATACTTTTATCGACATCATAAACTATTGAACAAAGCATATATATTTATATATCAGACAGTGTCATTGGATACTTATCAGCTCTCTACATGAAGAGTTTCATTCAAATTGAAAAGATATATTCTGAAGATTCAATAGCTAAATTCATTCACTAATAAGAGGATGCAACCATAAAGATTGAGTAGAATGGTGTTTCGATTGACTAGTTAGCTTTATGCCGAATACATCATTCATCTTTAATCTATATGCTAGATTGATGAGGGCCACACCACCCAAAACCCATAGAAATCACAACAAATACCAACACAAAAGATGCGAGAGAGAAAAAATGACTCACTTTCAATTATTTTCAAAAAATGAAATTACAAATTCAAAGCTTACATGCTACAGCCTCAAGGGCTTGATTCATTACAACAAAATTCAACTCTGAAAAGAAAATCTACTATCTAGAGCCACAATTTTCACTATCAAGGCCACCTTCTATAACCCCCACTTAACCCTTTTTATTTTCCCCAATATCTGCACTAGAATGTTCTAGAAAGATCAAATTTCCCCTTTTTGTTTTGGCACCAAGAGTCCCGCCATTTGATTTCTGGCCTAAGAAGAAATTTTTATGAAATTCACTTTTTAGAGGACCAACTTCGTGGGGCCATAAATTTTTATCAGGGTGTCTGATTTGCTATTATTGCATATCATTGGAAATCTCTCGACGAGTTCTACAACACGTGAGACCATCATAGGTCGGTTCGACCACTTTTTGACCTATTTTGGGGCCTCTAAATTTTTATATCTAAATTTGAAGCTGCATTGGAGAAATTTTTTGAGACGAAAACTTTAGTTTCTCCCAAACTGTGTAGGGTATTGAGGTGATTCTTTCGTGACCAATTTTTTTTTTCAACTCTGCTCCTTGGGGTAAATTTTTGCATCCATACGAGCTTGTTTAGGTTGACTTACTAAAAATAGTAAGTGCCCTTTTTTTGCTATTTTTGACACCTAACTATCTTTCACCCCTTAAGTTCCATCATGGGACTCAAAACAACTAAAGAAAATAAAGAAAACAATTTTTTTTGGGTGATGCAAGATTGCCCTACATCGTTGGATGCTCCTGCATCAGACACCCAGGGTAATTTGAAAAGTGACCTTGTCACTTCTCAAGAGTTAGAGGGAAACCAAGACAGTTAAACTTAGCCTCAGTTAGCCATGATGAATCTTCAGTAGGCCTTCCTCTCCATTTCACCATTTACTTTGTATATTTCCTATTTCTTGCACTTCTACCCACATGGCTATCTAGGATTTCTTCTATCTTTTCCTTCTCTGAAGTAGGTGCTAGAATTTTCAACTGTTCATTTATTGGCCCCTCCTCTATATCACCTTCATGATACTCTGTCAAATCAACAATGTTGAACACAAGAGAAATGCTTATTCCACTAGGCAACTCTACCTCATAAGCATTTCCTAAATCATGCTTCTTCAGGATCTTGCATGGTCCAAACTTCTTCATCTTTAACTTGTATGTACCAATTGGAAACCTTTCCTTTCACAAATGAACCATGACTTCATCTCCTACTTGGAACTCCTTATGCCTCCTTTTCTAATCTGCCTAAGCCTTATATTGTGAGTTCATCTTATTGATATGTTTCTTCACCTCTTCATGCAAATTCTTTAGGTGCTCAACAAAATATTTAGCCTCAACACTACTCTTCTCCCCCTTATCCATCTTTCTTAGTTTAGAAGCAGTTATGGGACTACTCCCATATACAATCTGGAATGGTGATTTACCAATGCTCCTATTGATAGAATTGTTGTAAGCAAATTTTTCGGTGGTATAATCAAATCCTATCCCTTGGGCTTATCTCTAACTAAGAATCTTAGAAGGTTACCCAAACTCCTATTCACCACCTCTATTTGTCCATCAGCTTGTGGATGGTGTGCATAATTGAACTTCAAATCTATCTTCAAATTCTTCCATAATTTCCTCCAGAAATAACCATCAAATTTGTTATCTCTGTCTAAAACTATAGTCTTTGGTAGACCATGTAGTCTCACCACCTCTCTAAAAAAAAACTCTACAACATGGACAACATCAATGGTCTTATGACACAAAATGAAATGTGCCATCTTTGAAAACCTATCCACCACCACAAATATGGAATCATGTCCTCTTTGTGTCCTTGGAAATCCAAGAACAAAATCCATGGTAATATCCTCCCATGGCCTCTTAGGTATAGGTAATGGCTGACACAATCTAGTATTTTGACTTGTTCCTTTCGCCATCTGACATAATTTGTAGCTTTGTACAAACTTCTTCACATCTTGTTGTAATTGTGGCCAATAATAATTCTCACTAACAAGAGCAATGGTCATAGAACTCCTTGGAATGCACAATTGGATTCCTCTAAACAACATCCCATCTTGGAATAAGAAATCCAACCATCTCGTCCTATCTAATGTAACAGGTTCCAAACAAGCTTTCCAAGCTTCTGCAAAGTTTGGATTTTTAGGATACAAAATCTTGAGTTCATTGAACCCAACAACCTCTATATTCATTTCTATCAAAAAATTTTGCATTCTACTCAAGGCATCTGCAACTCTATTTGACCTTCCACTCCTGTGCTTCAAAACAAAAGTATAACTCTGCAAAAACTCAACCCATTTTAAGTGCCTTTGATTCAACTTTCCTTGACTATTGAGATATTGCAAAGCCTAGTGATCAGTATATAAAACAAATTCTTTTGGAAAAAAATAGTGTCTCCATTTTTTCAAAGCTTGAACTATAACATAAAACTCTTGATCATAGACATAATATTTCTTCTTAGCATCATTTAACTTCTCACTAAAATAGGCAAAAAGCTTACCTTCTTGACTCAAAACAACTCCTATGATAGTGCCACTAGCATCACAATCTACCTGAAAGACCTTATTGAAATATGGAAGGGCCAAAATAGGTTGCTCTGTAACTTTCTTCTTCAACATATGAAAACTTTTGGCTGCTCCTGTGGTCCACTTAAACTCTTTTCTATCCCCTCTCATCACTTCAGTTAGAGGTGCACAAATACTACTAAAATTCTTAATAAACTTTCTGTAAAAACTTGCTAGACCATGAAATGATCGTACCTCTATAACACTCCTTGGGGTAGGCCATTCAATGATAGCTCTCACCTTCTCTGGATCCATTTTAAGACCCTCTATTGAGACAAAAAATCCCAGATACACCAACTCTCTCTTCACAAAACTACATTTCTTCAAATTAATCAACAACTTCTCCTCCTTTAGCTTCTCGAAAACTCTTCAGATATGCATCAAGTGCTCCTCCAATTTCTCACTGAAAATCAAAATATCATCCAAATAAACAATAATAATTTTTCCTAAAAAATTCTTTCAATACCTCATTCATAAGTCACATAAATGTGGTCGGTGCATTAGTTAGCCCAAAAAGCATGACTAGCCACTCGTACAAACCTTGCTTGGTTTTAAAGGTCGTATTCCATTCATCTCCTCTAATTCGGATTTGGTGATATCCACTCTTCAAATCTATCTTCATGAAGTACTTAGCTCCACTCAAACAATCCATAATATCATCCATTCTCGACAAGGGAAATCTATACTTGATGGTGATCTTGTTGATGGCTTTAGAATTTGTACACATCCGCCATTCCCCATCCTTCTTTGGTGCTAGTACTATAGGTACTGCACATGGACTCAAACTCTCTCTGATCAATCCCTTTCACAAAAACTCTTGCACTTGTCTATTCAACTCGTCACTCTCTATTGGAGTCATATGATGAACTACCTTATTTGGAAAACTAGCTCCAGGAATTAGGTGCATCTGATGACTAATCTTTCTTACAGGAGGCAAACCTTTAGGTACATTATTAGATATAATAGCTTGAAACTCATTCAAAAAATCTGAAACCTCTATAGGTACCTCAGTGCTATCTTCTTTATCAACTCTAGGGACCAAAGAAAAACACATATTCTCATGCTTCATACCTTCTACGAACTTTCTTCCATCAACCAAACAAATTCTTGCATTACTGCAAGTACCTTTTCTTCTGCCTCTTTCAAGGGCTTCAACTTATGATGAACCCCATCCTTTTTCAAATAATAGGTGTTGGCATGTCCATCATGTACTCCTCACCGATCAAACTACGATGGTCTACCTAACAACATATGACAAACATCCATATGCATAATATCACACAATACCTCATCATGGTAATTTCCAATCTTTAACTTTACTAGACATTGTTCATTTACCAAGGATTTATGGTCCTTCTACAACCAAGTAAACCGGTATGGGTTCAAATGCCTTCTTCTCTCCAACCACAAATTACTAACCATTTCTTCTGAAATAGGGTTATCAGTACTACCTCCATCAATAATAACATTCCAAACTTTAACTTCACACTTACATCTAGTGTGAAACAAATTATTCCTTTGAATTCTTCTATTTGTCCTTCCTTGATGTTGAGGAAAATCATAGGCTCTATGTCTTTCTTCTCCATACTAGAAACAGGTTCCATAGAAGCCTCCTCTTCCTGGTCCTCATCCAAATATTCCTCTTCCTCTTTGCTCTCCATTATTATGATCACGAGGATGGTAGGTGTTATCTCCTTTCTAGTTTTGGCTACTACTAGAGCCTTCACCCTTTTTTTGATCTTCATTTTGACCTCCATATGACCGTC